>JANBXA010000566.1:0-77500 GCA_030556225.1 Cricetiscus sungorus
CAAAGTGATGGGAGATGTGATTCTGTATATATGTTTCTCATACTGTTATTAAAGCCCTGTGGCCAATAGAAAACTAGATAGGTGGGGCTAGGAGACTAGGAAGAGGAAGAGGAAGTAGTAGGTGGGGTCAAGATGTAGCCCGGGAAGGGAGCAGGACGCTGCCGCACGGCTCCCCAATAAGACGACCACATGGAAATACTTAGATAAGTAGAAATGGGTTAATAATCAAGACAGAGCTAGCCCATAAACAGTAATGGTAACTGGCTAATGGGATTGTATCAAATACAGAGTCTCTGAGTGTTATTTGGGGCACACGTGGTTGCAGGACAATGGCGGCAGAACCAGCGGCAGCCGGCAGGGAAACCTGCTGTAACATAATGGTGTCAGAACTGGGATTGAGAACTTTCACTTAAAACTTAACAAAATCTTAAAAAATAGTTTTTAGAAACAAGGGAACAGAGACTTCTTGGTAGCAGCATTTTCTTGATTGGATTTGTTTTGCTGTAGACAGAGATTTGCATGGCTCCTTTAAGGGAAGTTTCCAAAATTAGCATAAGCGGCAAAAAGCCGCCTGGCTTTTAAAGAGCTCTGCTAACAATTCATTGGTGTGTACAAGAGCTGCAATGAAGGTTTACACTGTGTTTTAAAAACTACGCTGGCTTGGGAGAGAAAAAGAAACGGGATACAATGGTTTAAAAAGAAAGAAGGAATTAAATGGATGGATGTAATGGCACACGCCATTAATCCCAGCAATCGGCAGACAGAGGCAAGCAGATCTCTGTGATTTCAAAGTAAACCTGGTATGCAGTGAATTCCAGGACAGATAAAAGTTACACAGAGAAACCCTGTCTCAAAATATGTAAAAATAGAAGTAGAAGAAATAGAATAATAAAAAAGCCACGTAAAGATGGAAAACACAGAGAAATTTTGGATACTATACGTGCTTCTGTTGTCTTTAAATTATTTGATTGCTGAGAAAACAACTACTAATAAAAGAAATGCTGCTAGATTAATTCAATTTATATATTTTAAAAATGCTTTGACTCAAAAATTCAAGCCTAAGGACAAGTTACTGGGGAAAAGGATTTCTATTTTTATTTCCACAGAAAATGGAAGGCTATGGATTCTTTCCAGACTTATGTGGTTTCATCAAGCCAGACCCCCTGAAACAACTGCCCAGGTGATCCAACATTCAAAGCAGTTGAGACAAAGCCTTGCAGACTACTGCCAAGATTTCTGCATCTTCTTTGGACCCCCATGACAGCGCCCTCTACCAGCAGGAAGTAGTTTGGAAAGAACGACGCCCAAATTCCCAAATATTGTTTATAAATGTTTGTTTTCATTTACATGGGCTTGGTTATAAATGGTTAATGACACAAGCAATCCTTGTAAAGGTAAAAAGGGAATTAAGGTATAGATATGAGTACTTTGCTTTGGAATGGATTTTCTTTTATTGATACAATTTAAGGTCAATTTTGTGATATGTATATTTCTCCTCTTGTTTAGGTATTGTGTTTATATAGCTCATTAGAAAATGTAATGTAATAATTTAGTACAGATTATAGAGAGTTACCTATGGGAGTTAAGTTAGTTTGGATTTCTAGATATATAGAGATGTATTTGAGATGGATAGGCATTCTTCAAACCTTTCAAAGACCTACAGAATATGGCATTTAAAATGGTTTAGGGTTTTTCTTGACAGTGAGGCACAACTGCTCCTGGTAACACCACCTACAGAAGAAAGGAAGATGGACATCGAAGAAACACATTATGGAGTTTGCTTCTCATATGGCAAGACTAGCCATTTGGGCAAGGTACTGCTCTTCTGAACTGTTTGACTTTATGTTGTAGAAACTGGACATGCAGGACCCACAAAGAGGTAACTGCTGATGCAAGATGGACATTGCTACAGGATTCCTGTTTCATGGAAGAGGCTGCCAGACAGCCAGATAGTCTACAGGACACAGAGAAAAGTTTCCTGCCTTATTGAGGAGTCTGGACACACATTATGGCCTATGGGCTGAAGATGGAACATTACAGAAGAACTTCGGGTGACTGACCAGGCAATGCATTGTCTCTGTCATTTCAGAGTTTATATATTATCCTTCTGTGGTCTTTGAAGGAGTTGAAGACAGATAATTATGATTATAGTTTTTCTTAGTTAGGATTAAAAATAAGTTACATATAGGTCTTTAGACTGACAAAGATAGGATAGATGATATTTTCTTTAAGTCTTACAAAATGTTAATGGACTAAATATTGTTAACTGTGATTCTTATTTGATAACTGTTGTATGGTATATTTTGCTATGTTAAGGTTAAACCCCTTCTTTTACTTTAGACAGAAAAGAGGAGATGATGGGAGATGTGATTCTGTATATATGTTTCTCATACTGTTAATAAAGCCCTGTGGCCAATAGAAAACTAGATAGGTGGGGCTAGGAGACTAGGAGGAGGAAGAGGAAGTAGTAGGTGGGGTCAAGATGTAGCCCGGGGAAGGAGCAGGACGCCTGCCGCACGGCTCCCCGATAAGACGACCACGTGGAAATACTTAGATAAGTAGAAATGGGTTAATAATTAAGACAGAGCTAGCCCATAAACAGTAATGGTAACTGGCCAACGGGATTGTATCAAATACAGAGTCTCTGAGTGTTATTTGGGGCACACGTGGTTGCAGGACAATGGCGGCAGAACCAGGGGCAGCCGGCGGGGAAACCTGCTGTAACACCAAAGTATAGTCAAGCCTTACAGGCAAAAAATGGACTAACAGACGGACACAAGGCTGGTAAGAGGCAGGATTGTGGTATCCAATAGTAGATACAAATAGGTGTACAGGTAATATAGGGGTGAGAACAACCAATTCCATAGAGGTCCTAAATTTAGCACTACCTTCTCACCTGGCAGAAGGCTTGTCTGGGATGAACACAAGCTAAACAGAAGGCAGATGTGTGCACTCACGAGGGAACCAGTTTCGTGATGTACAGGTGACAAAGCTGAAATTTTGGTCTTCATTACCATGTTCAGGTGAAATGCTACCACCACATAATCTGAAGCAGGAACCGTCAGTTGCTTGGATCAACCTTGATATTTTTCTAGAAAGCAGGCTCCCAGGTTCCCTAGATGTGGACACAAGGACACAATAAATGAATAAACATTCCATCCCACCTTCCTCCTTGCCTACTAAAATCTGTCTCAGGGTACCCTACCTAACCATATCCTAGGAATCACCAGACACCCATTTTTAGATATTTTCATATCTGTTAAAATCTACGTCCGGTCCCAGCCTTCCAGTCCACACCTTTCAGCAAACACTACATAGGAAACTTCTCTTTCTTTCTCTCATGTCCACAAGGAACACTCACACATAGGACTTCCTGGATCTTATATGTGTTTATTGTCATAGGCACAAGAGATTCCAGTGGTCTGAGGAAAGTCATGTACACACCTAGGGAAAATATACAACTCTCTGTTGTCATGTCAGTGTGCTTATAGCATGTATCCTACCTTGTATTGTACAGGGACTTCTCACAAAATTCTAAGTGTCCCTCAGTTTGCTCTTTAGGTCCCTTCATCCTGTACCTCCAGGGTACCAGGTACATATAAAAGAAACAAATGTCCATAGACAGAGTGTGACAACACATCAACCTGCAGGTAAAAAAGATCATCCCACACCAGAACAACTGAGCATGCATACACAGTTCTCTCTTACCTTGTATCTGTCTACCTTCATAACTACCTCCTCCACTATCTGTGCCTCCCTCCCTGGATCCTATACGCACTCCCACCCATGGTATCCAGGAAGCTATCCCAGTCTGGACCCATATGATATACCATTATTTATAGGGAAATGCTTTTCAATACACAAAAGAGAGCCAGTCTCTTATAAAAACCGACAGACTACAGAGCCCCTCCTTCACACTGTCGTTAGCTTCTAAGAAGACTGCTAGGTGAAGACCACTGCAATGGCCTCCTGGTGACTACCTTGTCTAATGTCTTCCAAATCTCACACTCTACACATCTTCCTGAGACATCAACAGTAAGATTACTAAGGGCCCTCTGTAGGTATATTTGAGGAGCTATGAGTTTTTAGAATTGCTAGGCATGACACAGAAACACAGTTCTCTCTCTCTCTCTGTGTGTCTCTGTCTCTCTCTCTCTCTCTCTCTCTCTCTCTCTCTCTCTCTCTCTCTCTCTCTCTCTTTCTGGAGTGCATATGCCCCAAATGGGATGTCAAGTTGAGAAATGGCCAGAGACTCACCTAGAGGAAGCATCATGTTATGAACAAGACAAGTGTGGAGTGTAGCAATCTCAAGGGGCACCTGGCTGCTCTTCATCCACATCCCTGCTTCACTGATCTCTACTATGAAAAGGACAAGCAGCAGCACCAGATGCACAGGCAGCATCATAGTGGTTGCCAAGACAGCATTGCTGTGAGAGTGAGGAGCTGCTCTCTCTTGGCTTTGCAGGTGAAGGCACCTCCATCACTGCTGCCACAGCCCGTGGTGCTGTGGACCCAGCCACCACATTAGCCTCGTCATGACTGCAGTGTCCTGGTGGAGTTTCATGACAAGTGTTTATTAGACAAGATCTTCTGATCATCTGATTATTACATTATTGAATTTTTTAAATTGGCAATAGCTGTGTCCTTCATGGCTCAGTTCTGCTGAATTCTCTCCGGGAATTAATGATGCGGCAAAACCATCCAATTTTTAAAATTACTTAATCATTTAAACATTAAAATCTATTATTATGTAATCAGTGATCACTGGAACACACAGTGTCCCTCAAGATCTGGGTGCCGCTCTTGGCTCCAATAATTTGCTGTGTTCTTCACACAGCAGCTAAACCCTTAACTGTTGACCCCATCATCATATAATAAATCAAGTAAGTAAATAATTGGATGATCCTACATACTTAATGCCCATAAGATAGAACCAAACTAAATGATGTCAAAGATGTAATACATAGATAATTAAATAATGACACACAATTAACTTCCAAGGAAGACTGGCCAGACTCCAGTCATGAAGGATGGCATCATCATCATTTTAAGTAATTAATACATAATGATGAAATAATTGAATAATGAGAAGGTGTTGCATACTTAAATCCAACATAGTGGAGTCAGAATGAACTCTTCCTGGAATAATGATTTATTTAAACAATCAAATAAAATTTAGATAACCTTGCACATCATCAACTCCCACAATCTGACTGAAAACCTAATGGTCCATAATGTCATCATCATTTAGAATAATTTATTTACATAACTACATGATCTGGCATACTTGATCAAACAATGTAGAACCAAACTCCAGTGACCTTTGATTATGTAATGACCAGTTTTATAGTTAAATCAATATAACGTTAGATGATGTGATGTTCTGGTTCATTTGACTCCCACAAGGAGGTTCCAAATTTCTGTGATCACTGAATAAATTATGACAGATTTTAATAGTTAAATAATTAAAAAATTAAATTTTTTGTTAGTATTTTTACACGTGACTTCTACAAGACCTAGGAAAACTCGAAATGATTATTTAATCATAGATTTGAACATAGATTTGTACAATAAAATGAATGAGCAATGAGATAATACCTCATAATTCACCCATGGGGAGATAAGAAAATGATACCATCATTGATTTAAATAATTAAATAATGAAATGACTTGCCATCATTATCTCCAACAATGGGTAAAATCCAGTTATCATCTATCATTGAATGTCCTATGTTAATAACTAAATAATTGCATAACTAGAGGATGATATAGTCTGCCGTACTGAACAACCACAAATTGTCTTTACTTGACTGCCATAAACTTGTGGCAAACACAATGGACCAGTGTTTATTTAATCACACATTTCAGTAGTAAAATTAATAAATGATTACATGTCATCAGAGTTTAAGAGGATATCAGATAGTTGATGTTGGACAGCTTCTTCATTAGAGATGAACTGGTATCCAACTATCCCCCAGTCTATTGTAAAAAATGGTTTAACACCTTCCTGAAGGAATGCTAACAATGGAAATCTCACCTTTTGTTGAATAATTGTGAACCTTTATCTTTTTTAGTTCATTGTTTTATTCCTAAGGGAAGATGATATTCATCAACAAAAGTCTTTTAACCAATTCTCCACAGACTTTCTTTCCTGATATTAGGTAATCTGGAATTGGGTAATATTAATAACTTTATGCCAACTTCCAGGGATTTAGCTATGACTTGGTTAGAAGAATCAATTTCCACAAATGACATCATTAAAAGTTTTATAAAATACTTATCTTGGAACAATAGCCAGTGATAACACTATATCTAAGATGCACTTCGATTCTTGGCCCATGACACCAGAGAATAGAATTCAAACAGGGTTTCCAGGCAACATTTATAATCCAACATTCTGTCACATTCTTGTACACCTCCCACATGCTTAAATAAGCACATCCACTTAATGGATTAACCTTATAGCCTCAATTATTTTCTCCCAAAATTGCAAGGATCGTTTTCTAGTTACACTAATTCTCAAGTATATCAAACAACTACCTGCTCTGTATACACACAGCAATGAAAGCATCATCATACCTTTCAACTACATTGATGAGGTTTGTTTTGTTTTATTTTTCAGCGCCCACGTGGAGTTTATTGAGAGGAGAGAAAGCTGGGTAGTTGGTGGCCAACCGAAAGCAGGATAGAGGGGGGTACAAAGAAAGAAAGAATGGGCCCCGAGAGAGAGAGAGAGAGAGAGAGAGAGAGAGAGGCGCTTGCTTTAAAAGGGGGCTTGCACATGTGTAACTGGGTCCCCTGCACAGCCAGGTAAAAGCTTTAGTAGCCAGGTAAAGCCTGACATAGGGATGACATTGCCATGGACATCATACCCATTGTCAGGGGCAGAGTCAGGAGACTGTAGGTTCCCAACATTTCCACCTCTTATTTTTATTAAAAAGGTGTGGGTTGGGCGTGGCAGGTTAGGGGAATATGTATGTTGAGTTCTCAAAAGACTTCTTGTTGCTGACTTGGAGCATTGATCATCTTTTGGGGGATCCGATAAAGCCAGGGTGCTGTCACATCCTGGTAGCTGGTTGTTTCATTGCGGTCCTGACAGTATGGAGTTCTGGCGTCTCTTTGAGACCTGTCAATATGTTAGCAGAGCAGAGGACAAGTTTAAGTTTTTTTTTTGGGTCCTGGTACTTGAGGAGAGGAATGTAAGATGAGGGAAGGGTTCCCAAGGTGAGGGAAGGGAGTACTGAGATCAGGGAAAATTTGAATATTTATTTGGAGTGAATCTGACCTGTTTGGATGGGTCCAATTTAGCTCCCTGGAACTTACAAGAATCCTTTGAGTTTGTGAAAACATAAATATTAAGACACATTAGCAGCATACTCATGTTAGAAATGGTTTGGATGAAAGAATTTTAGCATAATGAACAGCTCCTTAATTTTGAATTAATAGTTACAGTTATGATCATATAGTGGCATAGTATGTTGTTGAATACCCTGTCAGAATTGGATTAGTAGCTCATTAAAACTTTATTGATTAATGACTATAAACAGTAGCAACCGTAAAATATCCATTTCTGAAATCTGTTTTGTAACAATTGGAAACTTGGCTTTAAGTTGACAAAGCTACCAGATGTCAAAAGCATCAGCAGAGTTCTTGAGAAGGATAAAATTCTACCTGAATGATTGGAGAGTAACAGAGATTCACTAGCTGGCAGCATGGACAGCCACCCTCAGGTCATCCACAGCTGTTGAGGTTGGAGGCTTTAAGGACATCTGCCTCATGCTGATGGCACATGACCTGTGGATTAGTAACTTTTGGAAGACTTACCTATCATTGGTCCACGGTCCTTAGAGCCCTTTGCAGCAGTTGAGATGAAAGGCAGGATTTCTCAGTGGCTAGCCTTGCTACTGTTGTGGGTGGAGCTTCTTGGAGGAAATTGGTGGTGCCAGCAGCTGGCCTGTTTCTATGTCATTAATGAAAAATTTTAAATGCCATATTATCTAGATCTCTGAGCATTTGAGAGCTCTCTGTTTAGTATACCTTGGTATACAAAGTTTGTCTTTAGTTACTTGCCTTAAGCACATAGATGGCTAGGTGAGGGTTCATTCCTGTAATTAATTAATTTGTCTGGAAAACCAGATCCAAGCTGAGAGGCTGTGAAGGGATGTTATACTCCAGCCTGACTGTAACTTGTTTTAACTGAGTAGGTTAGACTTACACTTGTAAAGGACAAAGAGGTAGAGAAAACCTCCTTTTGATAATAGCGGCTTAACCTTTATAAACAGCTTAGAGGAAGGACTGGGTGGCATAAATATTTTATTAGTTTGAAATAGACATTTATAACCTTAAATGTTTACCATCATTTAAGACACATAACAATTTAGAAATATTTGACTTAGTACAGTTGAATTTAAGTTATATAGAGTTAGCTTACATTCTCACATAAAGTTAAATTTAAGTCACATGTACAGATGTAAATTAAACAGAACTGGGTAAAAATGAGAAGGATCCGAATGTGAAGCTATGTGTAACATAATCAGTGAAAAAGGAAATTAGAGAGATAGACTAAAAGGCAAAAGGTAAATGAATTAAGGGTTCTGTTCATGGCAGAAGCTGGCTAGACTGTCCCTCTGCCTAAGTGGCTGGTGTAGCTGAGGGAAGAACCATGGAGGTGAGGTTAGGCCACATGGTCAATATGGCAGCTGCCATAAACACCCAACAGCTGGCAGAAATCAAAGTTTTGAGATAGCAGGAAGAAAACAGAAACAATTTTAGGGAAAGAAATTGTTTAGCAGAGAGGTAGAAAAAAACTCCTTTCATCTGCCTGTTCACTGGCAGTAAATTGAAAGATCCCTTAAGCTATCAGGATCTACAGAACCATTATGTGGCCAATTTCAATTATTTTCAAGGGGATATCTAGGCCACTTTTCAGTACAAATGTACATAAATCTGGGTGCCTTAACAAGTGGCATTAAGTGAAAGGGTTTTAAATTTTCTATTAGTGGAGTGTTGGGAGGTATTTTCTTGGTTGGTTTATTCCCAATTGGTGGAGTGAGAAGAGGCCAATCATTCTTAGAACTTGTTAGCTTAAGAGTGTGGCCACACAATAAGCAGAGAATGGCAGAGCATTATTCGAAGCTAGTCAGCCCCAAAACATTGCCAGGGCCAACAGAAGCGGGACAACTCAGCAGTCCAAGAGCAGAGAGGCTTGAAGCCAGAATCAGTTACACTGCCCAGGGTAGGGGCTAGTATGTCTTCCACCCTTGAGAAATGTACCCGACCCTAAGGAAATGGGTTAAAATTTTTCAAAAAAGGGAACCTTACCTAATTGAAGCCTGTGTGGGATGGTATTTTCAGCAAAGAGGTGGATGAAAGTGGACTACTTGTTCAGAATCAGGGTTGCCAACTGTCTCTAGCTAGCCGCCCATCAGGAGACGGTCGGCCGCTGTGTCCTTGAGGAAAGCCAGACAGTGTTTTGGCACCAATGTTGTTCTTTTGCAGCTGTTTTTGCTTAAGAAACACAAACAGGAGACTGAGCGCCCATGGGGAGTTTATTGAGAGAGGGGAGAGAAATGGGGGGTTTTTGGTGGCCAACCAAAAGTGTAGAGAAAGAGAGAGAGCGTAGGAGTCAAAGAAAGGGAAGGGGCCCAAGAGAGGAAGAGAGAGAGAGGTGCTCTTGTCGTGCTTGCTTTAAAAGAGGGGCTTGCACATGCATAACTGGCTACTCTGTGCAGCAAGGTGAAAACTTGAACAGCCAGGTAAAGCCTGAGGTAGTGATGACATGGCCATGAGCGTCCAACCCATCGTCCATCAGGGGCGGGGTCAGGAGACTGCAGGTTCCCAACACACATGAGGATGATTTCATTGTATTATCGTTTCATCTAAAAAGAAAGAATAGTAATTGCTAAGGACATATTCTCTTCTGTAGGGAAGGGTCTTTCTTCCACAGTCGTCATTCATGAGTTTCTCATAGGAATTTGTGTATGATTATGGCCTGAATTGTTTACCACAAGATGGGACCAAACTTCTGGTGTTGTGGATGACATAATAAATGTTTTATTGAGCTATATAATAAAACAACCAGTTGGTATCACATCATCCACTTTCCCAAGGTGGCTCCAAACCAGACTCATGAAGGATGTAGTTATCATTGATTTAAATAATTTAATTACATAATTAAACAATAAGATGGTATTGCATTCTTGACTCACACAATATGGTGTAAATTACCACTGATTATACATTATCTAATGTCCTCTTTTCATAATTAAAAAATTACATGGTCAGTGGATGAGACGGTCTGCCATTCTACACACCCACAACTTATCTCTTACTTGGTTCCAGAAGATTGTGCCAAACTAAAGAAATGATAGATTAATCACAGATTTGAGCAGAAAGATGTGTAAATGATTAAAGATCATTGTGTATCCAGGGTTTAAGAGGATATCAGATAGTTGATGTGAGCAACTGCCTCCTTAGGGATAAATTGCTACTCAATTATTCCTCAGTGTACTCTAGCAAGTGAATTAACATATTTGTGAAGATATCTGACAATATAAAACTCACCCTTTGTTGAATAATTGTGAGTCTTTTCATCTTCTTTCCATAGTTTTACTTCTTAGGGAAGATTATATTCATCAAGAAAAGCCTTTGAACTATTTCTCCACATACTATTATTCCTTATATTAGGTAATCTTGAATTGGGTCATATTAATATCTTTAGCCCAACTTCCAGGGTTTGGCTATGACTTAGATAGGCGACTCAATTTCCAAAGTTTCATGAGATTCTTATCTTCACATTAAAATATGCAATCTAAGTTGCTCTCTGATTTTTGGCCCATGATACCAGAATATAGAATTCCAGCAGGATTACCAGGCAACATTTATGATCCAAGATTCTGTCGCATTCCAGTAAAACTCCCACTTGCTAAAAAGCACACCCATGAATGGACTAACCTTATAGCCTCATTGAATTTCCCCAAAAATGCAAGGCTCTTTTCTGAGTTATAATTATTTTCAAGTCAATTAAAAAACTACATGCCTATAGTGATATACACATGAAAATAAAAGCATCATTGTGTCATTCAAATACATTTATGAGTATCTAACCATATATCCTGTACTCCAAATTTTTTATTTCCAGAATGTAGACTATAACATTAATGGCCATTAACTTAATACTTTTCTATTTATTGAAATAAAAATAAGCTTTTCTTCATTCTTTTAACTTTAGAACAGCTTGACCACATGGTATAGGTGCAAATATGGGCAAGTGTGGGTGAGTGAATAATTGTAGAAATGCACAAAAGCACAAAGAGAAATAAATTCACACACAAACACAAGGAACAAAAAATATCAGTCATGCTAAGAAATAGCCATGCTCACAGAGTCTGCATGCAACAAGAACAAATAGCTTACTCTAGATGTTTCCAAAATTAGTGTAAAAATTCAAGAGGTCCTCCAAAAGATGCCTTGCACACAGAAATCAGTAAGAAGTCTAGAGAATAAAGCATTCATTTTCCCAAGAGGTGGGATGGGTATTTTTTTGTTGTTGTTATTTGGTGATTTGATGAGCTGTGAATATTTGTCATCATTTAGAAAGAATATAAGATAAAAAAATTTTAACCTCAGATATTTTACATTGATATGGTCTTTGGTATATTGATAAAAATGCAAATTTACTTTTGTTGTAATCAATATGTTTTTACTCTTGTTTTAAGTATTGCACTTATGCAGTATATTTAAAAATTAATGTATAATTAAGAAATACAGGTTACAAATTAGTCATGTATAATTATTAAACTTGTAGTCATAGGTATGTTTTCAAGGTTAAACAGATACATATGGATAGACTGATGATCATCAAACACTTTGAAGATGTATAGATTATGGCATTTTAGATGTTTAATAACGTGAGTCTTCTCTTGACTGGGAGACATGTCTGCTACAGGCAGCACAAGTTACTTCATAAAAGTGTGACTTTTACTTCATAAAAGTACCTCCATATGGAGTTTGCTTTCATTGTATCAAAACTAGTCATTTGGGCAAGAAAATCTTGCCTTGACTGTTGATAGTATCATTTAATTATTCAAATCGATCATTACGTAAGTTGTGGTCACACTCGTTTGGAGTCAAGGTGGCTAGACCATCTAACTATCTGAGTATTTCTTGGTTTCTACCTTGTTGGAGTTAACTGTGGGATGGCCTTTCATTATTTAGTTATTGGTACCTCACCTGGGTTGAATTATGAGATATTATCTCATTATTCACTATTTTTATAGTTAAAATCTATGATTAAATGATCAATGATCTTTTGAATTTTGCCCAATTTTCTAGGAGTCAAGTATAAAACACCATCCAATTATTTAATTTTTTAATCATTTAATTATTAAATAAATATTATTATTTGAAAAGTGATCACTGGAGTTGGAGCCACATTTTGGTTGATGATGTGGCATCTTCTCATTACATAATTATTTATTCATTTAATTGATCATTACATCTGGCATGACACCACGACTTTGCTGCCACCTTTTGGGACCTAATTGTGCAAGGCCCATCCTTTCTTTCTTTCTTCTTTTCTCTCTTTCTTTCTTTTATTAATTTAGTTTGTTAAATCACGCAGTATTTAGGAAGAGTTCAGTCTGTTTTCAGCATGGGGGAGTATGCAACACTATCTAATTATTCAATTATTAAATACATATACATGAATCTTTTAAATACATGATGTCATCCTTCATGACCAGAGTTTGGCCAGGCCTCCCGGGGAGTTAATTGTGTGACATTATTTAGTTATCTGAGTATCACATCATTGACAATCACTGATGTTTGTTGGCATCTTATGCAAGTTAAGTATGCAGGACCATCCAATTATTTACTTATTGATTACTTAAATGACAATAGTGTCATCGATTAGGTGTTTGGCTGCTGTGAAGTGCATAGAGCAGATGCCTGTTGCCAGAGTCAGCACACAAAGTATGAAGGACACAGATTACACAGTCATATATTTTAATAAATAATTGATTGAACAATTTAAAAAAGTGGATGAGTTTTCATTATCCGTTCACAGGAGGATTCATCAGACCTGATCCATGGAGGACACAGCCATCACTGATTTTAAAAATTCAATATTTTAATAATCTGGTGGTCAGAGGATGTTGTCTAATAATTATTTAGGCATTTACTTGATCATTACATCAGCCATTATACCTGAGTTTGGTGCACACATGTTCCCCTCATGTCTCTTTATTCTTTCAAAAGGCTGTTCCTATAATGTTATTTTTAAAATTTTCTCTTCAAAAGTTCTCTCCAGAACTATTCTCAATAAAAGCCCTCACTTAATGTTGTCATCATAAGTTCATTTTGATTCTATGAGTTTTCCATTGCATATAGTAACACAGACATAGTTAGAAATTCTCTGAAAGTAGAAAATGATACCTGACATGCATATCTCTCAGAGTCAGGAAAATAGATAATATCTCAACAAATTTGGGATGTTTCCTATCTCAGAGGTGATTATGCCTTGTCATAAATCTAATGTTTATAATTCCTATGTACAGATATTTACTTCTTAAGGGAAGAAATCCATTAATTCCTTAGTACAGAGATTTATTTCTAGGGGAGGATATCCACCAACAATAGACTTTGGACAGCTTTGCACACACTGTATTTTGTGGTATTACTTATATTTTTTTTAAATGTAATACAGTCTAGTGTTTATTTATGTTATGGCAGATACTCTTGAATTTCAAAATTTAAAACATATAAAAAGTGGTTTGGGGATAACACCTGTATCAACAGTTGACAAGTGTCTCATTTGTCTATCATACAGCATGGTACATGGTAGTGCTGATGCCAATTGGGCAGCATAGGATGAGATTATCAGTAGGCTTTCTACAGGCAACAGCAAATGCTGCTGTTTGAGAAATTCAGAATCTGCTCTCAATGCTCAAATTATCTAACATTTCTAAGGTTAAACAGTGTTATATTATTTAGTTTGGCAAATGATAATAAAAAAACTTGCTTGTTTATTTTTGAAGATGAAGTGTATCTAGTTATTATTTTAGATAGTGATATGATAGCACACATTTTTGTGTAAATTATTTCATATAGGGAGAGTTCTTACCTGTACTTATGGTTCTTCCTGAGATCAAGAATGGATGTCCATTTCTGTAATGCTTACAAATAACACTTATACTTTTATTATCAGTTAACTAAAACATAGCGTTATGGTATTTCAAAACAAATGATACTCTAAAATCATAGAATGTCACTAATTTGCAACTAAATCAACCAAGCATATCATAGTACAACCATATTAGGAAGCCAATGATCAGAAAATACAACGGCTTGAAGAAAATTTGTTCAACAAAACTGTTTTTAGGCTTCAAGATAAAATAGTTCCACAGTTTACAGATAAAACAAGGCAGCAAAATGCATGCTTATCATGAGTAAGTATTCTATGCAGAAGAAGATATAACAATTTGTTTATAGACAGCATGGTATGTGTTTTGCAGTAATACATAAGGAAAACAAGATTCCAAGAGATCCATTGTTAGGAATAGTGATTCCTGTACAATCATATCTAGTAGCAAATAAACAGATTCTCTATTTCTTGTTATAGTTTTATCAGTCTCTTGGCCAATTTTCAGTAGACTGGAGGACACAAGCACCAGGAATTCTTTAAGTTGGTCTTCAATTCTTCCTTTGTGAATGGTAAACAAAGCTTCACTGATCTGGTTGATGGCTTTGGCCAAACAATGTATATTGTTGCAGTGCCCTTCTATAGCAGGGCTGTATTGCAACATCACATTGCTGTCCAGTGTAGGCAAGGAGACTGCTACATAGACCATCAGGAGGCAATCAATCTTGTATTCTTCTTATGGACTCATGTTCTCTGATTTTTGTGAGGAAAGAGCTACGACTATGACATGATCAATCTCACACGATAATCCAGCAGCTGATGATAACTCATACACCTTCATTGCGACCTTTATATCAATTTCCCTTGGAATGTGATCCTTGAAATCTTCAATGGAACTCACGAGGAAAGGAATATGGTAGGACACAACATCTCTCAGTGTTTTTGGGGCAAATAACCTGAAGGATAAAATAACACTGATTATGGTCATCCATTTCAAGACACTGCCAACAGAGGATAATCTTTTGAAGACTGCAGCCATCTGGTCTGGCTTGTCAAAGCTGGTCCTCATTTGTGTTAGTACATCAACATTCTCCACCACTGTAGAGAGCTGCGAAGTGCCACACCTTAAAGATGGTGCTGGGTTCTGCCTTCCACCTCCCCAAGGGTGAGTGCTCTCTGGCATAAACAAGCCCTTATTTGGCTAAGTCTGTTCAGCCTGTCTGCTTCCGCGTTAGAGTAGCCTATCTGCAGGGTCCACGTAGCTCACTGGGGTTGGTTAGCGCAAGGGTATTTAAGCCTGTTCTGGGGTCCCCCGGGCTCTCATGAGTCAGAAGAACATGTTTCAAGGATCCAGATTAAAACTGCATGAAGAAGATCTTCCCAGCACAGAGTACCTCTGCATTACAGGCCCATACTTCCTGATGTGTGCTCTAAGTTCTTCCATGTAAATGATCAGCTCACCAATGTGCTTATCAATAAAGTCATCTGCACACTTCTTTTGCATGTTATTTGCATGACAAAGTAGCCAGATAATCTCATCACGGGCAAAAGATAATGTAATGAAAACAAAAAATGACTTCAGACCATGCAGCCAGGCTTATCAGAGAGGACAGTTGCAAGTTCCTTCAGTACAGACCTTAAAAACTTATGGCTTTCTATTTGCATTGAGTCAGCATATGTTACAGCTGCCACCTTGCATTCTCTTATGACATTAATATGTTTATTATAGCCCCCGAATGTTTACAAATAAATCTTCTTCAGCTTTGTGAATGAGGAAAACTTTATTCCAAAAGAGAGAGAGGCAAGAGCTACTCTGAAGTGCTAGCTTCCAAATGTTCAGTGCTGTAGCCTCTGTATTTAGCATCCCATGGCACAGAATAAAGCCAAAGATAATCCATTTCTCCATTGTATCCAAGGAGAGATATTTACAAGGCATAATGTCAGACTGGCCAGGGTTTAGCATTGTACTGGGTGCACTGATGAGACTCAACAACTGGGCGTTTCTCCACTACTCTGCTGAAAGATTCCATCTCGGATACACCATCTGAAGAGAAATGAGCGCATCTGAAAGAGACTTGCTATGGGGTACAAATTCTTCCATCATCTTTTCAAAAAGGGTTTTCATAGTCGACAATCATCTGATCAAGGCATGGGTATTTTCGATCACTTGCTCCATGGGTCATTTCATGTGCATAGTTGTATAATCCAGTGATTGCCTTCCTTTCTTCAAACCGGGACAGAAATATCATTAAAGTTCTATAGGTTACAGTCGAATCTAAGTAGTTCTTTGTTAAATCAAAGTTCACAGTAATATCAAAGAAGACTTGGCCAACGTCAATAGTATTCAAGTCACAGACATGGACCTTAAATTCCATAACACCTACAAATGTAAAATAATATAACACCAGACTTTTCAGAATCTCTGATTTTTCCTTCTGTAATTGTGCAAGCTGTTGATTGTTGTTGCACGTTTCTACAGTAGGAAACTTTCTGACTATGAATTTCACAGCACATTCCAGGTTTTGTCAATAAGGTAGCATGGTTTAGCCTTGGGATCTCCATATGCCTTCTTGATGTTGTAGAAGTGCATAAGCATGCCTCCCGCCCGCCTGCCCGGGACCTCAGCCTCAGCGCGGAGGGCCCATGCTGCGCGCCCACCCGCTCATGTGACACAGCAGCCATGGAGCTTGCTTTTCCTCGCGTCCCTTCTGCCTCCACCCTCAGCTCTCTCTATCCCAGTCGTCTCCCCACCCCCACCCGGGCTGCCTTTCCGGGCTCCTCCACTAGGTGTGGTGGTGTCCATGGAGGCAGTGGAGGCAGTGGCGGCAGGTATTACTTATCTTTGATGGGTAGCATTGCCAGCGGAAAAAACAATGTTCATGGATTTATTTCCATGGCATAATTAGTGGAACTCTGATCAATACAAATAGAGAAGGACTTTCATGACACTAGTTTTAGATAACAAAATATCCAAAGGTAAAACTGCATTTCAGTTGTTGTCATACAACAATTATGCTATCACACAACAATTATGATCTCACATCACTGGATAATACAGTTCTTCATTCCACAACATCCCCACAAGAGCAATACTCTATAGAATATCCTCATTTTATTTTATACAAGGACAAACAACTCTGAGTTAAAATTACTTCTATTTTAACTTTTCCTATTCAACAGCTATGTACTATAGCTGTACTATAGCTGCTCTAAATCACACTTGAAAGCATATTTATACAAAACCATGAGATGAATGGGCACTCACATACCTCACATACACATACACGATGGGCACACACACCCACCAACCCACACACACACACACACAAGTGTGTATATGTGTGTGTGATTTTATATATATATATATATATATATGTGTGTGTGTGTGTGTGTATATGTGTGTATAAGTGTGTATATGTGTATATATGTGTATAAGTGTGTATGTGTGTGTGTGTGATTTTATATATATATATGTGTGTGTGTGTATTATAAATACACACACACACACACACAATATATATATATATATATATATATATATCATATTTATAGAATGACAAAAAACAAATTCTGTGACCCTGAATAACACTTCCTATTTTCATTCACTTGGAAACTAATTCTCTTCATCATGCTTTCTTTAGAGATGCTTGAGGCATGACCATTTTGCAGATAAGTGGCAGAAGTAGGTGAGTAAATAATAATTCAAGAACAACATACTCCCTCACACATATACATACACACATACATGCACAAACACGCACAAACACAAACACACACAAATTTAAATGTACACCCACTATGAACACTGCTGATAACACTAGTACACAAATATTCTTTGACAAAATTTACTGGAACACTGAGTTTTCTCATGATCCCTGGTGAATTTTTCCATTCATATGTGAAATGTTTTTCATTTCTCAACAGGAACCCTCTGGGGCAACAATAATTCTGGGATTTCCAATGTTGGTAACAACTGTTATCAAATATTTTCAACTGCTCTGAATTCTCTCCAGGATCGAGCTATGCCACTTATTTACTGATTAACTATATTCAACATGATTTTCAGTCAATTCTCTCATGTACTCTATTTGAAGAATAAAAATCTTTGTGACAATCAGAGATGCATCTCGTGTGTGATCCCTGATTTTAATGTGGGTTAACCTAGGAAAATTTTGAGTGTTGGAAAATAATGTGGTTTCCACTGTAGACCTATTTTATTCCTTTAATACTTGTGTAGTAGCAAAGGTCAATGTGGAGATTCCCCTTTCCAACATACTTGAATTGCTTTATGATATATGTTGTTCTTTTGAGGCTGACCTTTGTCTGTAGGAAACAAATAGAGAGGCCATGCTCCCTCACAGTTCTATGGAAATTCTGAAGCAAAGACTATATAATCTCTGTTATGTCATTTATATTATGTATGACCACATGTTTTTTTCCAATATTAGGTTGCCTTTAGATAAGAGAGGATATGTTGATGTTTTTATATTATTTGTTCCTGAAACTGCTCCAAGAATATTTAACCATGCTGGAAGTAAATGACATAAAATTGAAAATTGAGAAATGTATTTTAGGATATATGCTGAAATACAAAGAAGGCAGTCAAACATGATCACATGAAACTTTTACTATTCTCATTTTATGAACATCATTCTATTTATAGTCTACTTGGTATTCTCTGTTTTTGATAATGTCCCCTATGAGGAAACACATTCTTCTACCATATTCTGCTACTATGAAAACTTCAAGCTAAATATGCATAACAAACTACACTGTATTATCCAACTTGTATTAATAAATGACTTTATTTTACTTGAAGAATCCAGAAAGATCAAAAGTAATATAAGGAAAGAAATAATAGTGACAAGAGGGGGAGAAGAGATGAGGTGTGCAAAAATTCTTCCATTCGTTAAGTACATGATAAATTTAGCAAAGGTCCTAAGGATTAAAATAAGGTAGAGTGGTAACAAAAATAGGAATATGCATAACTAAATTGTGGATGGAAAATAAAGATTTAAAAACCAATAAGCCCAGAGAAAAAAGATCAAAATATAACCAGAAAAAAATTACTTATATTGATTGCTAAAGTGCTTTAGCATGTTTTTAGGATGTACCTCAAGCTACAGGGAATCTGATGCCCTCTTCTCATCTTTGCAGACACCTGTATTCAAGTACATGCACCTATACAGAGATCCACACATATATAAATGAGTCAACAATTTTAAACATAAAAATCATAAGTGACACAAATTCCCAAATTCCGTTTTCAGTTTTGATGGACTTAGATTTACCTAACACACACATCTGTAGAAATATTTTTGAAGGTATTCTTCATGGCTTCAAGCTTATAAAAGTCATCCAAGGGTATTGCTAAAAATTTCTCATCTGAGGGAAAGAAGGAAATAAACCAGCTCACATGCATGGTTGTCTCATGACCTTTTATTCTTCAAGAAATGTTCTCAAAAGTTTGTTCTCTAAAGCTCTCTTTAAGATTCCTCCTCAAAAGTTCTTTCTAATAATGATCCCCCTAAGCTCTCTCTAAGAGTGCTCTGGCTCAAGACTCCTGAAATCACCAACAATGTAATGAGAGATTTTATAATTATGTAATTAAATAATTTGGTGGTGTCTCTAACTTGACTCCCACACGAGTAGGTGAAACTGCAGTGATCATTATTTATTTAGTAATGGATTTGAATGACAAAATATGTAAATAAATAATGAGATGACACCCTGCATTTAACACCAACAAAATGGAGCCAGACTCCATTGTATTGTTCCTCGAGTAGATCATAGATTTGAGTAATTACATAATCAGATGGTGAGATGATCTGGCATCCTTGACTCTCAAAAGGTGGTTCCAAACTTCAGTGATCACAGACAGGGTAACGGATGACATAAATAATAAAATGATTAAATAATTTCACGAATTCACACCATCATTTCCCGGAATGTCATGCCAGACATGGCTCACGAAGGACGCCAGCATCAGCAACTTTAAATATTCAATAAATTAACAATGAGATGATCAGACGATCTTGGCTAATGAACTCTGTTCAGCTAATGTCATCGGGTGTCACCTGTATCTGCAGTCCTCACAAGGTAGCTTCAGAAGCTGATACCCTTGCAGTGGTGGCTCTATCCCCTCCTGCCTACTTCCTTCCTGTGAGGACAGACAATTCCGGAGAATTCCAGACAATTCCGGAGAATTCCAGAAAATTCCAGAGAATTCCAGAAAATTCCAGATTCCAGAGTATACCAGAGAATTTCAGAAAGTTCCAGAGAATTCCAGTGAATTCAAAAAAATTCCAGAGAATTCCAGAGAATTCCAAGTAACCCAAAGTGGGGACTCAATTCATCCCCTCCTCACTTCCTTCCTTCCTTCCAGAAAATTCCAGAAAATTATATGAATATATAAATATAAATATATACATGAATATAACTACAAACATATTTACATATATATAAATATATGTATGAATATATATGTGAACAAATATATGAATGTATATACATATAAATAAATACATGAATATATTAATATAAATATGAATTAATACATTAATATATAGGAATATATACATGAATAAATGTATGAATAAATATATGAATGTGTGCATGAATATAAATAAATAAAAGTATGAATATGTATATTAATATACACATATGATTATACACGTGAATATACACGAATACATTCATGAATATAAATATGATAATATACATGAATATATATACATATAAATTCTCATGAGCATATACATGAATATATATTAATATAAATATAAATAATACATTAATATATAGGAATGTATAAATGAATAATTGTTTTAAAATTATATGAATATTTATATGATTATAAATGATTATAAATATGAATATGTACATGAATATACATTAATACATACATGAATATATATGATAACATACACGAATATACATATACATATATATACATGAGCACATACATTAATATATATGAATATGCCTATGAATTTATATGAATATATATAAATATTTACATGAATATAAAAAAATATGAAGACATGCATGAATATATGTATAAATAAGTAATTATTACATACACACACGAATATAAATATGTATATACATATGAATATATACATGAATAAATACACGAATACATATATGACTAACTCACGAATACATTTGAATACATTTGAATAATACACAAATATATAGGAATATATAGGAATATATACATGAATATATACACGAATATGTATGAATATATATATGAATATGTATAAATATAAAAAATATATGTGAATATATGCACAAATGAATACATGAATATATACAAGAATGCATACTTGAATATATATATATATGTATATATATATATATATATATGTTCATCAGGCTGTTCCATGGACACCACACTCATCCTGATATTAAAGGTGTAACTCTCTTCATTTGGTGCAGTTTTCACTGAGATTCATAATAAATGTTTAGAGTCCAAAACAAATGCAAGGCGGGAACAAATTAATCATGTAAGTACGTCCGGGTTACCCTGGGTGGAACCATAATATCAGCGATGCCTCGGTACATAGATAAATTTATTCATTTTTTTCATTTTTTCAAACGACAGAATCTCATAGCAACTTTTTTTGCAAATATTTATTTACTGAATTCTTTATTACAAACGAGGGAATTGCTAGCAGCATTTTTGTTGGCAAAAATTTATATATAAATTTATTTTCTTCAAATGAGGAAAATTTCTAGCAATTTTATTTTTTTTTTGCTAAATTTATTCATTTATTTATCTTTTTCAATTGAGAGAAATTTCTAGCAACATTTTATTTTTGGCAAAAATGTATTTATTTATTTTTTGTAACAAGGGAAATTTCAATCCAAATTTTTTTTTTTGCAAAAATTTATTTTTTTCAAAGGAGGGAAATTACTAGCAATGTTCTTTTTTTATATTTTTGGCAAAAAATGTATTTATTTATGTATTTATATATTACTTATGTATTATTTATGTATTATTTATGTATTTGTGTATTTATGCATTTATGTGTTTATGCGTTTATGCATTTATGTATTTATGCGTTTGTGTATTTATGTATTTATGTATTTATGTATTTATGTATTTATGTATTTATGTATTTATGTATTTATGTATTTATGTATTTATGTATTTATGTATTTATTTATGTATTATTTATGTATTTATGTATTTAAAATGAGTAAAATTTCCAGCAACTTTTTTTATGATGTAATTAGCTGAATACACAAATATATATATGTATATATATATATATATATATATATATATATATATATATTTGCACATTTAATATGTTTAATATTCAAACAAGAATGTGCTAGATAAGGTCTTTAAGGCAGTTTATGTCTTAAATATATGATATACTCTTTTGTATATATTTACTCTTTTCCTTAGTTAACAAATCATATGGTTTGTTTAAAATAGTCAACTTTTCAGTAATCATTTTCCATATTCCTGACTTCTGTCGTTATTTCTATAACTGGAGAAAAAATCATAAGACTTTGATTTGATTTGCTTGCAAATTTTCCTAGTTCCTCTCTCTTGAAGACAGTTTTGTTCTTCCTGATGAGATTAGAGGTGGCATTACTATCCCGTTAATTTTTGGGAGGAGAGTTTTACATACAGTAATGAAACTGTTAATATCTGTGCTTTTGGAAAAACTTGTTTGTTTTTCATGGGAAACTTCAGTGTGTCAGATAGGCAGAAGTTGTTGACTGAAAGAGGTTTGTCTTGGAAAGTGGAAAACGTGGTTCTATGGGAGGAGATCTTTAGCTTTCTTTGTAAGTCTCCTGTGTATTTTTCAACACTATTCAAAGCTTACATATTTTTTCTCCTTATTTTGTAACCTGTAATTTGTTGCACAATATATAGATTTTCATAACTGATTTTTGATGATCTTTAAAAACATTATTCAATATCAGCCCATACTTCATTCAGTTCTTCTAACACCAATCATTTGAGCTATGCATAAACTCATGGTTTGTTAGGAAAACCTTGAATTTTAAAAATAATTAAAATATGTCCAGCAAATATAAATATTTTTTTCTCCTCTTAGTATTAGAGCTTTTAAAAGTACAGCGCTATTGGAAATAAAGGGAGGATTCCAAGATTCACCAATATGCATCAATACATACATGAATATAAATATGATAAAATACACGAATGCAAATATACATATAAATATACATGGGCAATACATGAATATATATGAATATATGAATATATGCATGAATATAAATATGAATATATATTAATACATACATGGATATATGTGAATAAATACATGAATATATATACACTAATATAAATATGAATATATGCATGAATGATATAAATATACGTGTGAATGTATACATAAATAAATAAATGAATACATATATGGGTTATACAAGAATAATATGAATATATACATGAATATGTATAAATATAAAATTTTATATGTGAATGTATACATGAATAAATACATAAATACATACATAAATGCATACATGAATATATCATGAATATATATATATATGTATATATATATATATATATGTGCATCAGGCTGTTCCATGGACACAACACTCATCCTGAAATTAATTTATTATTAATTTTTAATTACGCGGCCATTTCTCAGATATAAAGGGTTAACACTCTTCATTTGGTGCAGTTTGAACTGAACTTCATAGTAAATATTTAGGGTCCAAAATAATAGCGCAGCGGGAAAACAATAATCTTGTAAGCACGGCCCGTGTTACCCTGGGCATAACGAAAATATCAGCAATGCTTCGGTACATACATAAATGTATTCATTTTTTCATTTTTTCAAACGACTGCGGAGACTTAGAGCAACGTTTTATTTTTTTTTGCAAAAGTTTATTTATTCATTTATTTATTTTATTCAAACGAGGGTATTTCTAGCAACATATATTTTGGCAAAAATTTCTTTCTTTCTTTCTTTCTTTCTTTATTTATTTATTTATTTATTTACTTTCTTCAAACAAGGGAAATTTCTAGCAACATTATTGTTTTTGCTAAATTTATTTATTCATTAATTCAAATAACTGTGTCAATTGTAATTTTGGGGCAGCTCTTCCAACCTGATTAAAAAACATAAAGGTTTATCGGTATCATAATTTGTAAAAATCATGCAGCTGTCCTATTCCGTAACATAAAATATCTGTATTTGGAGGTAAAATTATGATTATTATATTCCCTTTGCTGTGCCATCTCCATCACATAATGCATAAATATGATAATACAACAACATACACTGATTTAATTATTTTTTTCCAGATTCTAATACAAGTAAATATTTTTTCAACCTTAATGTAATATGTAATTACATGTTTCTTCTTTTCTATCTGACTTCAGAAAACATTGTATTCATTACTTTTTTACCTACTACACATTCCATTTCTAATTTTATTTCTATATATTCTTCTATTTTGTGCCCTTTTTCTTTATCTTTGTTAAAATATTACTATTTTTTCTCATTTTCTTTTTTTATATTTTAAAACTGTCCATCAAATAGCATAATGTGGATTTTATGAAGTTTGCCAAACATAGTTACTTCAAGCCATGGGTGATCTGTTCATTTTCTGGTATCATCTTTATTATCTTTGTTAAAAGACACTAAGTTCTTGGTGTATAGTCCCCTCACTTGTTTGGTCAGCTTTAACCCAAGGTACTTTATTTTGTCAGTGTCTATTTTAAAGGGTAATGTTTCTGTGATTTCTTTCTCAGCCCCATTTTCATCTGAATAAAAATAAGGCCATTCATTTTTTGAGTGTATTAGCAGCAAATCCTGCTAATTTCCTGAAGGTGTTTATCAGCTGTATGAGTTCCCTGGTAGAGTTGATTGGGTTGCTTATATAAACTATCATATCATCTGCAAACAGACAGTTTGACTTTTCCCTTTCAATGTGGATCCCCTTTTGTTATCTTATAGCTTTAGCTAGAACTTCAAGTAGAATATTGAAGTGATATGGAGAGAGAGGACAACCTTTTCTGGTTCCTGATTTTAGAGGAATTGCCTTAAGCTTCTGTCCATTTAGTTTGATGTTGGTTGTTGGTTTACTGTATATTGCTTTTATTATGTTTAGGAATGTCCCTGTTATCCCTGATGTCTCCAAGACCTTGGTCATGAAAGAGTGTTGAAATTTATCAAAGGGTTTTTCAGCATCTATGGAGATGATCATATATTTTTTCTTTTTCAGTTTGTTTATATGGTGGATTACTTTGATAGACTTCTGTATGTTAAACCACCACCTCCATCCCAGGGTTGAAGCCTACTTCGTTATGGTGCATGATTTCCCTGATTTATTCTTGGATTTACTTTGCCAGTATTTTATTATTTTTGCATCAATGTTTGCACGGGAACTGTTTGAATTGTTTTCTTCATCTGTTTGATTGTTTTTTTTTCTTGGCGTTTCTTAATTCTTTAAAAAAAATGTTCATTTCTTGCATTTTTGCTAGTCTTCACTTTTATTTATTCCAGTATTTTTTAAAAATTATTCTTCCATTTTTTAAGAGATTTTCTCATATCCACTGTGATGGACGCTATTGTTTTTATGAAGGTATTTTTTAACTCATTCTGTTCTAGTTCATCTGCTGTGTTGTGTCCTGTTGTTGTTTGGGTAGATTTCCTAGATTCTTGTGGTGTCATTCTTGTCTTTCTATTGTTTGGTGTCTTCTTGTATTGCCATTTATCCATCACTCCTCCAGTTGTTGAATGTGGTGTTACTCTCTTTCTACCCTAGTTTCCCAGTGGGCATAGGTGTGCCTACATTTAGTCTGTAAATCTGGATAATCCAAGCTCTCTTAGAGGTTTCTCCTCCAACAGAGGGCCATCTTTTTGGTCTGAAGATTAGAAAAGTGAGCCCTTATGTTTATCCTGTATGGATAGGTGGGCTCTTTGTACGCAGAGCAGACCCAGCAACATCCAGGCATGTCAAGGGGTTGTTGAACATGTACCCTGGCCCAATCCTAATATATTTTTTTTAAGACTTCTTTTAAGTCTTTATTATTTTTCTTTTAAGATGAATTTCATGCAGTCTATGTGGTTTACTCCTTACAAAGTTTCCTCTAATTCTTAATCCTGAGTCCTTGTATTAAAGATTTGGACTACAAATACATAGCTTCTAAAGATATCCAGTTTGGCTCCTTTGCTATATTGATCTCGACTGACTTTCAAAAAACTTTATCAATGTATCACAAGTGTCACAATATGTCTTCTTCCACATCCTGACATGTTTCACCTCCTGGTATGGTCCATTTATACATTCCCACATTCCCCACATTCACTCAATCTTGGGGACTGCATTAGAAACCTACGGGGAGAATTCCTAACTACTATTACTACAGAATATGGGATCTTTGGATACTCTTCAGTCCACACTCTACTCTGGATGCTTCAACTCAGATTCCCTGCCTTGAACTCTATACCAGTTTGAATATGATCATGAGGCTAGTGGCTCCCAGACCATTTCAAAATTTCAGGTACTGTCCTCGGGATCAGAAAATTTTTCTAAGGATTCTCAGTCACTGAAATATACCTGTATTGTAGAACTAGCAAAAAAACATGTCTAAGAGAAACTAAAGGAAATCCAGACAGAAGACTTTTAAAATGAGGAGAAATGATGGCAGTTGATGAGTTATGAATGAACGAAAATGACAATCTGGCCTTGAGACACTGACTGTAGGCCGGAGATACTGGGAACTTCGTTGTTTCCAAAACTTTGTTGTGGGTGAAGCTGGGCATGTTCAGGAACAAATGGGGGCCAGGTGGTAATGTGCACAAGCTGCAGGCAGTGGGATGAGCAATTACACACTTCAGGCCAGATGTAGTCCAGGATGCAGTATCCTTGTAGACTTGTACACTGACCCTGCATGGGCACTCTGGACCAAGCAGACTGATTTACCTGGGTACAGAAAGCTAAGCCATGTTGCCTGGACTGTGGTACTAGGACCCAGTTTCTTCCAAGTTATCTCCTGTGCAAAGAAGAATGCAGGAAACCTGCTTAGGACTTTAGGTCCATCAGTGAGAGCTCCTTCCTAGGCAGCCTTCAGCCATGCCAAAGAAATGCCAAGATATGATTTCATGTTCTGCAAATACATTCTGTTTGATGGCATTAGTGCACCCAGAGTGGCAACTTACTCAGGATATTGTTGTACACTCACTCAGCACTTTCCAAAAAAACAATAAACAAACAAAAACAGACACACTTGCAAATTCCTTTTACATCATACTCCAAAATAGCCAACAAAGGACCAAGGAAATCCACAAATGGAACACTTGGATTGCTGAAAGGGCTGACTTCCAGGAGGTGTGGAGAGACAGGGTGTGGGAGAGTTGGGAACACAGAACTCACAGGGTCATCTTCTTCACTGCTCTGAAACAATTTGTTTTTGGACCCTGCCATCCCTCAGAAGACCCCAAGAGAGAACACATGTAGGCTTACTGGCAAGCCTTCATACCACCCTCAGTGAAGCCTACAAAAACATCATGCCAGTCTGTAGCATAAGGGAGGTGCTTACCAACCAATCTCCTTGACATGGGTATTGGGCCTGAGTGATGCCCCTAGCTGGCCATCCAAGTTTTTCTGAAGGTCACTCCCCACAAACATCTGAGATTCATAATCTATCTACATAACCATGACCATTCATAATCACCTCAGCTGCCAGGCTGACCTTTGGTCAGCTAGATAATTGCACACTGAGGGAAACCAAATTATAGTCAAGCCTTACAGGCAAAAAATGGACTAACCGATGGACACAAGGATGGTAAGGTGCAGGATTGTGGTATCCAATAGCAGATGCAAATATGAGGTGTACAGGTGTTTGAGAACAAGCAAACCTATAGAGGCCCTAAGCTTAGCACTATCTTCCCACCTGGCAGAAGGCTTGTCTGGAATGGGCACAAGCTAAACAGAAGGCAGATGTGTGCACTCACAAGGGAACCAGTTTTGTGATGTACAGGTGACAAAACTGAAATTTTGGTCTTCATTACCATGTTCAGGTGAAATGCTACCACCACATTATCTGAAGCAGGAACCATCAGTTGCTTGGATCTACCTTGATATTGTCCCAGAAAGCAGGCTGCCCAGTTCCCTAGATGTGGACACAAGGACACATTAAATGAATAAACATTCCATCCCACCTTCCTCCTTGCCTACTAAAGGTTAACTCAGGGTCCCCTACCAAACCATATCCTAGGAATCACCAGACACCCATTTTTAGATATTTTCAGATCTGTTATAATATACCTCCTGTCCCAGCCTTCCAATCCATACCTTTCAGCAGACACTACATAGGAAACTTCTCTTTCCTTTCTCTCATGTCCACAAGGCACACTCACACATAGGACTTCCTGGATCTTATATGTGTTTATTGTCATAGGCACAAGAGATTCAAGTGGTCTGAGGAAAGGCATGTACACACCTAGGGAAAATAAACAACTCTCTGTTGTCATGACAGGGTGCTTATAGCATATATCCTACCTTGTATTGTACAGGGACTTCTCACAAAATTCTAAGTGTCCCTCAGTTTGCTCTTTAGGTCCATTCATCCTTTACCTCCAGGGCACCAGATACATATAAAAGAATCAAGTGTCCATAGACAGAGTGGGACAATACATCAACGTGCAGGTAAAAAGACCATCCCACACCAGAAAACCTGAGCCTGCATACACAGTTCTCTCTTAACTTGTATCTGTCTACCTTCAAAGCTACCTCCTTCACTATCTGGGTCTCCCTCCCTGGGTCCTATATACACGCCCACCCATGGGATCCAGGACAGCTAGCCCAGTCTGGACCCATATGATATACCATAATTTATAGGGAAATGCTTTCAATACACAAAAGAGAGCCAGTCTCTCATAAACACCGACAGACTACAGAGCCCCTTCTTCACACTCTCGATATCTTCTAAGAAGACTGCTAGATGAAGACCACTGTGCTGGCCTCCTGGTGACTACCTTGTCTAATGCATTCCAATTCTCACACTCTACACATCTTCCTGAGACATAAACAGTAAGATTACTAAAGGCCCTCTGTAGGTATATTTGGAGGAACTATGTGGGGTGCTGTGAGTTCCTAGTATTGCTAGGCATGACACAGAAACACAAGGTCTCTCTCTCTCTCTCTCTCTCTCTCTCTCTCTCTCTCTCTCTCTCTCTCTCTCACACACACACACACACACACACACACACACACTCACGGGAGGGCATATTCCCCAAATGGGAGGTAAAGTCAAGAAAAGGCCAGAATCCCACCTGGAGGAAGCATCATGACATGACCAAGACAAGTGTGGAGTGTGGCAATCTCAAGGGGTACTTGCACCTCTTCATCTACATCTCTGCCTTCAATGACATCTACTATGACAAGGACAAGCAGCATCACCAGAGGCACAGGCATCATAGGGTTTGCCAAGCCAGCATTGCTGGGTATGACATCACAGAGAGTGAGGAGCTGCTCTCTCTTGCCTCTACAGGTGAAGGCACCTGATCACTGCTGCCACAGCCCCTGCTGCTATGCACCTGGCCACAGCAACCTCATCATTACTGCAGTGTCTTGGTAGAGTGTCATAATATGTGCTAGACAGAATTCATTAGAGAAGATCTTCTGATCACCTGATTATTAAATTATTGACTTTTTAAAATCGGTGATGGCTGTATCCTTCATGGCTTGGTTCTGGTGCATCCTCTCAGGAATTGATGATGTGAAACCATCCAATTTTTAAATTATTTAATCATTTAAACATTAAAATCTATTATTATGTAATCAGTGATCACTGGATCTCACAGTGTCCCTCAAACTCTGGGTGCAGCTCCTGGCTCCAATCATATGATGTGTCCATCACACAGCAGCCAAACCCATAACTGATGACCACGTCATCATTTAAGTAATCAAATAATTGGATGGTTCTGCATACTTAATGACCATAAGATGGAACCAAACTTCATTGATTCTAAAAGAAGTAATACATAGATAATTAAATATTGACACACAATTAACTTCCAGGGAAGACTGTCCAGATTCCAGTCATGAAAAACATCATCATCATCTTTTCAAGTAATTAATATATAATGATAAAATAATTGAATAATGAGATTGTGTTGCATACTTAAATCGTACATAGTGGATTCAGACTGAACTCTTCCTGGAATAATGATTTATTTAAACAATCAAATAAATAAATAATTAGATAACCTTTTTCATAAACTTCAAAAAGGTGGCACCAAACTTGAAATACCATGGCTGATGTGGTGATCTATTTAAATGAATAAGTAACCCAGTAATGATATGATGTCACATCATCAACTCCCTCAAATTTACTCCAAAGCTGACTAATGATCCATAATGTCATCATTGTTTTGAATAACTTAGTTACATAATTACATCATCTGGCAAAATTGATCAAGCAAGGTAGAATTAAACCCCAGTGATCATAGATTATTTAATGATCAATTTTATAGGTAAATCAATATAATATCAGATGATGTGATGGTTTGGCACATTTGACTCTCAAAAGTAGGGTCAAACTCCAGTGAGCACTGAATAAATAATGACAGATTTTAATAAATAAATGATTAAAAGATTGAATTATTTCATGGTATTTTATACTTGACTACTACAAGACTTGGCAAAACTCACAAGATCATTGATTATTTAATCATAGACTTTAACAATATAATGAATGTGTAATGAGATAATATCTCATAATACATCTGTGGAGAGATAATAAAATTATACTATCATTGATTTAAATAATTAATGAAATGACTTGCCACAGTTATCTCCAACAAGGTATAAGAATCCACGTATCTATTATCTAATGTCCTATTTTAATTATTAAGTAATTGCATAAACAGAGAATGATATAGTCGGCCATACTGGACACACATAAATTGCCTTTACTTGACTCCCTTAATTTTGTGCCAAACACCATGGACTAGTGACTATCTAATTGCAGATTTCAGTAGTAAAATTAGTAAATTCTTATATGTCATTGTGAATCTAGTGTTCATGAGGATATTAGATAGTTGATATTGGGCAGCTTCGTCATTAGAGATGGACTGCTAAACAAATATCCCTCAGTCTAGTCTAACAAATGGATTAAAAACTTCTTGTAGTAACATTAACAATGGAAAACTCACCATATGTTGAATAATTGTGAGTCTTTTTATCTTCTTAATCCATAGTTTTACTTCTTTGGGAAGATGATATTCGTCAACAAAAGTCTTTGAACTGCTTCTCCACGGACTATTTTACCTGATATTAGGTAATCTGGAATTGGGTAATATTAATAGCTGTAGTCCATCTTCCATGGATTTGTCTATGACTTGGTTAGAAGAATCAATTTACACAAATGATGCCATTAAAAGTTTTAAAAGTTTTATGAGATACTTATCTTGGAACTATAAGATATCCAGTGATAACACTACATCTAAGCTGCTCTCTCATTCTTGGCCCATGCTACCAGAATATAGAATTCCAGCAGTGTTGCCAGGCAACATTTATGATCCAACATTCTGCGACATTCTTGAACACCTCCCACATTCTAAAATAAGCACACCCTCTAATGGGATAACCTTATAGCCTCACTGATTTTCTCCCAAAAATGCAAGGCTCTTTTCTGAGTTATATTTATTATCAAGTCTATTAAGGAAGTACATTCTCATGGTGATATAAGCATGACAATGAAGGCATCATTATGCCATTCAACTAAATTGATGTGTATTTAAATATATTCCATATGCTCCAATTTTCTTATTTCATCAATGGCCTCTACCTTAATCTTTTTCTATTTACTGAAATGAAAATTAGCTTCTGTTCACTCTTTTGCTTTTAGAACAGCTTAACTCCATGCTATAGGTGCAAATATGGGGAGAAAGTAGATGTGTGAATAATGGTAGCAATGCAGAAATGCACAAAGTAAATATACACACAAACTCAATAGACACAAAAATGACAATGTTGCTAAGAAACAGCGATGCTCTCATAGAGTCTATGCAACAAAAACAAATACTTTTCACTAGACTCCTGGAGAATTAGTGTAAATAATATTAGTGTCTCCCAAAGATGCCTTTGCCCTCAGACAACAGGAAGAAGTATACACAATAAAACATTAATATTCCCAATAGGTGGGAAATGTATTTTTTGGTTACTTGACTTTTTGGTTCTATGATTGTTTGTCATCATATAAGGGGAATATAACTCAAAAAGGTATATCATCCTCAAATATTTTACATTGATATGCACTTTGGTTTATTGACACAAATATAAAGTTGTTCTTGTACTGGATATATGTTTCTACTTTGTTTAAGTTATTACACTTATGTAGCTTATTTAAAATAATGTATAATTAAGAAAACAGGTTAGTAGTTAGTCATCTATAACAATCAAACATGTAGTCAAATTAGGCATGTTTTCAAAGCAGGTATATTTGATAGATAGATGACCTTCAAACACTTCAATTACCTCCAGAATATGGCATTGAAGATAATTAATAACCAAAGACTTTCATGAAAGTGTGACATGTCTGCTCCAATGAGCACCAATTTACTTCATAAAAGGATGATTTGCATAGAAGAACCTCCATAAGGAGTTTGCTTTCATTTGTCAAAACTAGTCATTTGGGTAAGAAAATCTTGGTATGCTGAATAAACCAGACAAACAGGAGGCAAATAAAAAAATTTGCTGAAGTGTGGCAGAACAAGTGGGACAGTTCTTCACAATTCCTGCTTCACAGAAAAATCTGCCAGATATTCTAGGCCTGCAGGCCAAAAGTGGAAGTCCAAACATTGCAGACGAACTTTGGTTGGCTCCTCAGGCAGCCAGTTATCTCTGCCATTTCTAATGTTTGGGAGGTGGCTTGCACTTCACTTCCTGTTTACTCAGTAAACATTATATCATTATCCAACCTCTGATGGAGTTAAAGGGTAGATAGTTATAGTTATAGGTATCCTTAGTTATGACAGATGGTAAATTAGGAACAGAGCTTTGGGCTCATCAATGTAAGATATAAAATAGAGTGATTTCTCTCCAAATTCCAAACATAAATGATTGGATGCTGTAGAAATAACTCATACTTGATAAAAGTTCTTATTGTATACTGGTTAAGTTAAATTTTATTTTTATTTAGAAGAAAGGGAGAAATCTTGTGGAATATTCATTTAACGAGGCAGTTCTACCTTATTCTCTATCATTCTAACAAAACTCAAGATTCTAAGTCTAGGTTGAAAGGCTTTGGGCTCAGAGAGTTAGAGTAGCAAGTGGTAACTTTCTATTTTTGGTGGCATTTTGGAAGCCTCTCTTCTTCCACACTCCATCTAGCAATAATGATGATGATGATGATAATTATGATGATGATGATAATATTGATAATAATAAATAATAATAAATAATATTAATAAAACAGCTAAACTACTTCTCTTTGCTAATTTCTCTCAGCCAGTTGCTAACTCTGCTTTTCTGAGCCCTGGGTAATTTTTAACTAATTAATGCAGAACCAACACATGTATACACAGTTAACAAATGCAGCCTGGGCAAATGTAACACATCTTTGCCTAGTTAAATAAATATTCCACAAGTCTCCCCTTGTTTTCTAAGTAAAGAGAAAGATTTAACTCAGCGTATAGACAGTAAGGACGGTTTTCAAGTATGAACTGTATCTGCAGTGATCAGTCATTTATATTTGGAACTATCTGGGGTCCTAGAATCTCTCTCTCTCTCTCTCTCTCTCTCTCTCTCTCTCTCTCTCTCTCTCTCTCTCTCTCTCTCTCTCTCTCTCTCTCTCTCTCTCTCTCTCTCTCTCTCTCTCTCTCTCTCTCTCTCTCTCTCTCTCTCTCTCTCTCTCTCTCTCTCTCTCTCTCTCTCTCTCTCTCTCTCTCTCTCTCTCTCTCTCTCTCTCTCTCTCTCTCTCTCTCTCTCTCTCTCTCTCTCTCTCTCTCTCTCTCTCTCTCTCTCTCTCTCTCTCTCTCTCTCTCTCTCTCTCTCTCTCTCTCTCTCTCTCTCTCTCTCTCTCTCTCTCTCTCTCTCTCTCTCTCTCTCTCTCTGAACGAGGCTCCTGTGCTGGGCCAGGGTGAGTGGGGATCGCGGGGTCATGAGGGTCTGGGCGAGTGGGTCATTGTGAGAGGCTTAGGAGTACGTGTCCCTTTGTTCCCTGGGCAGTAATGGTGCTCAGGACGGGGTCGGGGTGGGGCCAGGGGTCCGCGCAGGGTGCTGGGTGCTTGGTGACCCTCGTCGGCCACGCCCGACCCCGCCCTGCGCCTCCCCCATCGCCCTGATTAATATTGATTTCTGGGTCTGGGCGGGCTGAGCCGCAGCAGCCTCGTAGAATTTCGCAGGGCGGGGTCGGGGCGCGGTCTGGGCAGGGTCGCGGGGGTCGGGCTGGGTGCTGGGTGCTCGGGGACCCCTGGGGACCTCGCCCGGCCGACCCCTTCGATCCCGCCCAGCACAGCCACTTTGGTTTCTGTTTTCATCCTCAACTCTGGGCGGGGCGAGGTGGGCAGGGCCTGGCGGGGCCGGGTGAGGGGGCGTGGCAGAGATTTCCCAGCGGCCCCGTGGCGGTTGGCGGGTCGGTGACATAAGCGGGAAAAACTCTGAGGAGCACAGAGTTCTGTGCTGAGTCCTCCAAGGCGGGGTGGAGTTTTCTTCCCCTGGGACTGGGTCTGGGAACAAAGCGCGACCCTGTCCGACCCTTCCACGCCGCCCAGCGGCTGAAGATGCCTTGTTTGACCCTCTGTTGGGTGGGCGGGACCGTGGGGCAGAGCCTCCAGGACAAAGGGTGGGGCCTTGAGGAGGAAATGAGTCTGGAATCAAGGGAAGAGTGGTAAGATGGGTGGGCCTCCTGAAACCCCGCCCCTGCCCCCGATCCTGCACCGGCACCCCTGACCCCGCCCCTGCCCCCCTGACCCTGCCCCGGCATCCCTGACCCCACCCCGGTCCCCCCTGACCCCGCCGCTGACCCCTGCCCCCTCCCTGGCCACCCTGACCCCGCTCCCACCACTGACCATGCCCGGCCCCCTGACCCTGCCCCCCAGACCCGGCCCCGGCCCTCTCTGACACTGCCCCGACCCCCTTGACCCCATCGCGGCCCCCCTGACCATGCAGGTTCAGGGTGAGAATTAAGAATCAGGTTCAGGCTCAGATTCAGGTCCATGCTCAGTGTGAGGGTTCAAATTCAAGGTCCTGGTTCAGCTGAAGGGGGCAGGTTCAGTTTCAGCGTCAGGACAAGGGTTCAGGGTAAGATTCATGGTGAGGGTCAGGGTCAGGGTCAGGGGGAGGAGTCAGGGTCAGGTTGAGGATGAGGATGAGGATGAGTGGTCAGGGTCAGGGTGAGGGTGAGCGTCAGGGTGAGGATGAGGAGTCAGGGTCAGGGTGAGGGTTAGGATTAGGGATCTGATTCAGGTTCGGGGTTCGTGTTCAGGTTCACGCTCAGGGTGAGGTTCCAGGTTAAGGGTCAGGTTCATGTTCAGCATGAGGGATCCGGATCATGTTACTGTTCAGGGTGACGGTGAGGCTTTAGGGACAGGGTCAGGATGGGGGTTCAGGTTCCATTTCCGGGTGAGGGTTCAGGTTCATGTTCAGCATGAGAGTTCCGGATCATGTTCCTGTTCAGGGTGAGGGTGAGGCTTTAGGGACAGGGTCAGGGTGGGGGTTCAGGTGCGGTTTCATGTTCATGTTAAAGTTCAGCCTGAGGGTTCACATTCAGCGTGAAGGTTCAGGTTGATGCTGAGGGTTCCGGTTCAGGTACAGCGTGAGGGTTCAGGTTTAGGATTCTGTTCTGATTCAGGTTGAGTGATCTGGTCATCGTTAAGTTTCAGGAAGAGGGTTCAGGTTCAGGTTCAGGTACAGAGTGAGGGTTCGGGTTCAGGTCCAGAGAGAGTGATCATGTTCAGTTTCAGTGTGAGGTTTCATGTTCAGGTTCTGGTTCAGGGTGAGTGTCCACATTCAGGAACTGGGAATGGATTCTTTCAGGGTTCTTGTTTAGGTTCAGGGTGAGGGTTCAGTTCCAGGTTCAGAGTGAGGGTCAGGTTCAGGGTTCAGTTACAGGAACAGGGTAAGGGCTCAGGTTCAGGATCAGGGTAAGGGCTGAGGTTGAGGACCAGGGTAAGGGCTCAGGTTCGGGATCAGGGTGAGGGTTCAAGTAAAATTTCTGGATGAGTGTTTAGGTTTGGGTTTATGTTATGGTTCAGGTTCAGGATTAGGGTTAGGGTTATGTTTCAGCTTATGGTTCAGGTTCAGAGTGGGGGTTCAGGCTCAGGTTTAGGGTGAATGTTAAGGATCCTGTTCACCTTCCTGGTCATGGTTCATGTTCAGATCAGAGTGAGGGTTCAGGTACAGGTTGACGGTTCAGTTTCTAGATCAAGGTCAGATTCAGATTCAGGTTTCAGATTCTGGTTCAGTGTGAGGGTTCAGGTTCAGTGCACAAAGCGGGTGCAGGCAGATTCAGGTTGTGAAATCAGGTTCAGGTTCAGTGTGAAGGTTCAGGTTCAGGTTCAGGGTGACAGTTCAGGTGAGAATTTGGGGTCACGTTCATGTTCAGGTGAGGGTGAGGGTTCATGGTGAGGGTTGATGGTGAAGGTTTATGGTTGAGGATTCAGGATCAGGTTCATGATGAAGTTGAGGGCTCAGGTTCCTGGTTCAGTTTGATCGAAGAGAAAACAGTGTCTAAAAGATAGTATAGGAAAGCCAGACAGATGATTTGGAAGACGATGAGGAAGAATGTCAGTAAAGGGTTTATGGGTGGCAGAAATCAGGGCATTGTGTGTGCATCCCAAAAGTAGATATAGTTGCTGCTGGGAAAGTTCAGGAAAAAGCTGGGGCGCAGTTGGTACCATGGACAAGCTGTAGGCAGTAGGAAGGACATTCTCCACATCAGGCCAGATGTAGCCCAAGATGCAGCATCCTAGTAGACTTGTCGACATATCCTGCCTGATAAGGCCACCCTAGACCCAGGAGACTGAGGATCCTGTGCACAGCAAGGCAAGCCCATGTGCACACAACTGGGCACGGACACTGCTTTCTCCAAGGCAAATATTCACCTGTGCCAAGGAGAATGCCAGGAAGCTTAGATACTGAGGGTCTATCCCTGAGGGCTCCACACTAGGCAGCCTTCACCCATGACAGAGAAATAAGAGGACATGCTGTCATGCTTTAAAATACCTTCTGTTTGATGGCTGTAGTGCAGCCAGAATGGGAGCTTTCAGAGGACAATGTTGTATACTCCCTTAGCTCCTTCCAAAAATCAACAACAAAACAAATAAAAAGAGAGCAAACAAAATCTTTTTGCTATCATACTCCAAAATAGCAAACAAACAACCAAGCCTGTCCAGAAATGGAACACTTGGACTGCTGCACAGGCTGAATACCAAGGGGTGTGGAAGGACAGGGTGCGATGGAGAGATGGGGTCAAACAACTAACAGGATCATCTACTTCACTGCCCTGAAACAATTAGTTTTTGGACCATGCCATCCCTCAGAAGACTCCAACAGAGAACACCAGTAGGCTTACTGGCAAGTCTGCACAACACCCTTAGTGAAGCCTACAGAAACCTCATGCCAGATTTGAAGCTCACGGATGTGGATAATTGGACCTGAATTATACCCCTACCTGCCCATCCAATTTATTCTGAAGGCCACTAGCCACAAGCAACTGAGTTCCAGAAGTTATCTACTTAACCAGGGCCATCCATAATCATCTCAGCTGCCAGGCTGGCTTGGGCTAGATCATTGCACACTGGGAAAACCCAAATTACTAGTCAAGCCTCACAGCCAGGAAATGGACTTTCAGGCTGACACAGTGCTGGTAGTGAAGCAGGGTTGTGGTATCTAAGAGGACGGGGAAAATATGGTGTACAGGTGACATAGGAGTGATGACAGCCCACCTCAATGAGGCCCTAAGATTACCACTGTCTTCCCACCTGGCAGAAGACTTCTCTGTCATGGACACAAGCCAAATTTCAGGCAGAAGTATGCACACATGAGGGACCAAGTTTCATGATGTACAGATGAGAAAGGAGAATGGCCACTAGAACTGTTGACCTTAATCTTCATGGTACCCCTCTGTAAGTGTTCAGGTGAAATGCTGCCTCACATTTTCTGCAGCAGGAACCACCAAGGAACTTGGGACATCAATGACCTTGTCCTAGGAAGCAGGGTGCCCAGTTCCCTCGATGTGCACACAATGACACATTAAAAGAATAAACATTCCATCCCACCTGCCCTCTTGACTACCAAGGGCTGGCTATGGGTACCCTACCTAACCATCTCCTAGGCATCCCCTGGCAACCATTGTTAGATACTCAGGTCTGTTTCAATCTATATCCTGTTCACAGCATTCCTCTCTACACCTCTCACCAGATACTAGTTAGGAAACTTCCCTTCCTACAAAGTCCTCAAGACCCTCTCATACATGGGACTTTCTGTACCTTATGTAGATTTCAACCTATCTGTGTCCTGGTATAGGAAAAAGATATATAAGAAGTCGGGGAAAGTCAAACTAGACACCTAGGGAAAATACACAATTCTCAGTTCTCACAACAGAATGCTTAAAGCATATATTCTCCCCTGTCCTGCACAGAGACTTCTCACAAATATCCAAGTGTACCCGCAGGATGCCCCCAAGGTGCCTTCATGCTTTCCCTCCAGGGTACAAGACCCATGTAAAAGAAACAAGTTTCCATAGAAAGAATTAAAGAACACACCAACCTGCATGTAAAAACAACATCCCACACCAAAACACCTTAAAATGCACACACTGGTTTCTCTTTATTTTTATCTGTCCACCTTCATAGCTACCTCCTCCACTATCTTTGCCTCCCTCTCTGGCTCTATATACACTCCCATCCATGGCATCCAGGGCAGCTAGGACTGTCTGGACCCAGATGATATACCATATTCAGTTGAGAAATTCTTCTCAATAAACAACAGAGAGCCAGTCTCCCATGAACACTGACAGAATACAGAGGCACGCCTTAACACTTTTGATAATGAACACCTTCTCTGGACTCCTGGAGACAACCTTGTCTAATATCTTCCAATTCTCACTCTCTACAAAGCTTCCTGAGGACATCTGCTGTAAGATTCCAAAGGGCTCTCTGTGGGTCTATTGGGTGGAGATGTGTGGAGAGCTATGAGCTCGAAGACATGCCAGGCATGACACAGACACAATATGTTCTCTCTCTCTCTCTCTCTCTCTCTCTCTCTCTCTCTGTCTCTGTGTGTGTGTCTCTCTCTCTGTGTCTCTCTCTGTCTGTCTATCTCTGTCCTCTCTCTCTGTCTCTCTCTGTCTTCTATCTTGGGAGGGGAAATATACCAAATGGGAAGAGGCCAGTGTCAAAACTAGGGGAAAAATGTTGATCTGAACAACCCAAGTGTGGAGTGTGGAAGTCACAGGGGTCACCTTGCAGCTCTTCCTCCACATCCTGCCCTTCACTGCCCTCTACTATGAGAAGGACCTGCAACAGCACCAGAGGCACAGGCAGCATCATAATGGTTGCCAATGCAGCATTCCTGGAGTTGACATCACAGTGTGTGGAGCTGCTCTCTCTAGGTTTTGCATATGAAGGCACCACAATCTCTGCTGCCACACCCACTGCTCCTGTGGTCCAGGCCACCATAGCAGCCTCATCATGACTGCAGTGACTTTGGGAGTGTCATGACATTAGGGGGACAGAGAAACTTACACAAGATCATTAAATTACTGAATTTTTAAATTGGTGAAGACTGTGCCCTTCAGGTGTTGGTTCTGATTTGTCCTCTCAGAAATTGCTTATGCAAAACTCTCCAGCGTTTTTAAATTATTTAATCGCTTAATCATTAAAATTTATTATTATGTAATCAGTAATCACGGGATCTTAAAGAATCCCTCAAGCTCTGTGCGCTGCTTCTGGCACCAATCATCTGCTATGTGCATCCCACAGCAGCCCAACTCCTAATCTATGACCACAGCATCTTTTAAGTAATCTAATAAGTAAATAATGGGATTGTCCTGCATAATTGATTTCCATAAATGGAACCAAATTCCAGTGATTGTCAGGGAAGTAATACATAGGTAATTAAATAATGCTCCACAATTAACTCCCAGGCAGGACTGGCCAGACTCCATTGATGAGGGAGTACCTTGTCATAGATGTAAATAATTAGTATATAATTGTAAAATAATTGAGTAATGATATGGTGTTGCATACGTAAATCCCACATGGTGGAGTCAGACTGAACTTTTCTTGAAATAACGCTTTATTTAAATAATTAAATCAATAAATGTTTTGAGGCCTTGCATATTAAATCCCAAATATGGCACCAAACTTGTGGTATCATAACTAAGGAAAGTTGTAACTATAACTATCTAATCTTCAGCTCCATCAAAGATTCCATAAGAACATAATATTTCCTGAGTAAACTTATGTGCTGTATAAACCACCTCAAAAACATTAGAAACAACAGAGACAGCTGGTGTCCTGAATAGTCAACCAAAGTTCCTCTGTATTGTTGAAGCATCCATTTTTGTCCTGTAGGCCTAAAATTTCTGGTAGATTTTCCTTTCAAGCAGAAATTTTTAAGGACTATCATATCTTGTCATGGCAAATTTCAGAGATCTTTTTAACATGAATCCTGTTTGCTTGGTTTGTACATAATACCATCACCAGTCAAGGCAAGAGTTTCTTGCGCAAATGACTAGCATTGACACAATGAAACAAACTCCATATGGAGGTTCTTCTGTGCAATCATTCTTTTATGAAATAAATTGGTGCTGCCTGGATCAGACATGTCTCACTGTCATGAAAAACTTAGGTTATTAAACACCTTAAATGACATATCCTGTATGTTTTCAAGGTGTTTGAATATCATCTATCTATCGAAATATATCTGTTTTGCCTTGAAAACATACCTCATATGACTACATGTTTGATTATTATAGATGACTAAATAGTAACCTGTATTTCTTAATTATACATCCATTTTGAAGAATAGAAACATATGGTACAACAAAAACAACATTACATTTGTATCAATATACCAATGCCCATATCAATGTAAAATATTTGGGGTTAATATTCCTTTTTGTCTTATATTCCCACTAAAGGATGACAAACATCCATAGCACATCAAATAACCAAAAATATACCCATCCCATTTCTTGGGAATATGAATGTTTTATTCTCTAGAATTCTTCCTGTGGTCTGGGTGCAAAGTCATCTTTTGGAAATCCTCCTAACGATTTTAGTGTAATTGTTCAGGGGTTCTGAGTAAAGTATTTGTTCTTGTTGCATGGATGATCTTTGAGCATGGCTGTTTCTAAATATGACTGTCATTTATGTGTCCTATGTTTTTTGTGTGTGTGTGTGTGTGTGTGTGTGTGTGTGAATTTGCTTCACTTTGTGACTTTGTGCACAGCTACAATTATTCACTCACCTACTTTCTCCCCATATTTTCACCTATACCATTTGGTTAAGCTGTTCTAAAGTTAAGAATATGAAGTGGAGTTTATTTTTATCTCAGTAAATATAAATGGATTAAGGTAGAGGCCAATAATGATATTATCTTCATCCTAGAAATAAGAAAATTGTAGCACAAGAAATATGATTAAATACTCATCAATGCAGTTGAATGGCATAATGATGCTTTCATTTTCCTTTGTAAATCACAGGAAAGGCATGCAGTTGTTTGATAGACTTAAAAAAAGTATAACTCAGAAAAGAGTCTTCAATTTTTGGGAGAAATTCAGTGAGGCTATAAGGTTAGTCCATTAGTGGGTATGCTTTTTAGCAATTGGGAGGTGTACTGTAATGTAACAGAATGTTGGATCATAAATGTTTCCTTGCAATCCTGCTGGAATTCTATAGTCAGGTATCATGGGCCAAGAACTAGAGAGCAATTTAGATTGGATATTTTAGTCTCCCAAGATAAGTATCTCATACAACATTTAATGCCATCATTTGTGGCAATTGGTTCTCCTAACCAAGTCATAGCCAAGTCCCTGGAAGTTGATCTACACCTGTTAATATTATCAAATTCAAGATTACATAATGTCAGAGATTACAGTTTGTGGAGAAACAGCCCAAAGACTTTTGTTGAGGAATATCATCTTCCCTAAAGTAATACTATGGATTAAGAAGATAAAAAGCCTCAAAATTGTTCAACAAAAGTTGAGTTTTCCAACGTTGACTTCCTTTAGGAAGGTGTTAATCCATTTGTTAGACTAGACTGAGGAACCCAACAACAGCTACCTGATATCTTAAACCTTGGACACACACTGATATTTAATTATTTGCACATATTACCGCTGAAATCTGTGATTAAACCATCATCTATTTAGTTTGGCAAAATCTTGTGGGTGCCAAGTAAATGACAAATTGTGGGGATGTACTGTGGCAAACTGTCTCAGCCACTGATTATAATTATTTAATCATTGAAATTATCATTAGATAATCTATGATCGTTGAATTTTTGCACCGCATTGTGGCATTGTGGGAGTCAAATATGCAAGACCATTTAATTTTTTAATTATGTAATTCAATTATTTAAATCAATGATGAGCCTCCCTTGGGAAGTGGTTCAACTGGTTGATTATTTAGTTATAGAAAACAATGTTTTTGTATCCAGAATTTCTGAAGTTTGGTGCCACCTTGTGGGATCAATTATGACAGATGATCTAATTTCATAATTAAATTATTTAAATTGATGATTGGGTTTAATATGCAAGATCATCTATGTATATGTATAATTACTTGAATAAATGATCTTCTATTCCATGAAAATTCTAGTCAAATTCCATCTTGGAGATTTAAGTATGCTTTATTATCACATATTTTTTATTACTCTTTATTTTAAAGTCAATTTTATTTTTAACTCAAATAGGGTTATTCACCTCTATAATTCACATTGCTCAAAAATTTATTAAATGTCATCTTTTTATCAGAGAAATGCTCTATGCATGAAAAATAACTGAGTTATATATCTGTCACTTACCTGTTTCCAGTCTAATTTTTCTTAATTTTTCATATAGAACACAGTTCCCTCTTGCTCACTCTCTCCATCGCTCCAACTCTACCCCTTTGCTGCCCCCTTCCATCCCATCCCACTCTCCATTTGTAGGGTGATGCCTCTGGGAGGGAACAACTAAATCTGTAAAGTCATTTACAGTAGGAACTAGACCCTCCCTCCTGCCTCTCCATTAAGGGAGTATCCATTAGGAATGTGCTCAAAAAGTCCTTTTATGCATCAGGGATACATCCTGCTTCCACTGGTAGAGGACCATTAGACTGCCCAGGACTTCTAACTGATACCTATATTCACGGGGTCTGAGTTGGTCCGATTCTGGTGTCCCAGCTATCAGTCTGGGGGTCCATCAGCTCCCCCTTGTTCAGGTCAGCTCTCTCTGTTGGTCAAATTGTTAGTTGGGATCAGTTTTGTAGGTCTCTGGAATTTCTCTAGAGTCAGTTTACTTTTCACACCTATAATGTTCCTACTTTTGTAGTCTCTGTCTCTCTCTCCCTCTCTCCTATTCCTCCCCAGAATCAATCTATCTATCTTTCTAGTCCAGCATTCTTTGCTCTACTCCCATTGACTTTTTCTTAACACCCTCTCTACTCATTACCCCTCACTTTTAATATGCTCAGAATATCATGCCACATTCCCCTTCTGTGAGGGTCCTTGTATGAATCTCTTAAAAATCCTCCTCATGTAGTAATTTCTGTGGTGGTGGGAATTATACCCACTCACTGGTGATTCATTGCTCTAAGTCTAAAATTCATATATGAGTGATTACATACCATGTTCCTCATTTTGTGACTGGGTTACCTCATTCAGGATGGTTTCTTCAAATTCCATCCATTTCCACTCTATTTTACAAGATCTTTGCTAGGTACACATGCTACAAAATGGTATGTATACAGAAATTATGCAGACAAATGTGAATGGAAATAAAAGGATATATTGGAGGATTGAGAAAGAGAAACTCAATATTCCATCAGCTTCATAATCAGAGAAAATCACCTAGTGAGGTAACAATATAATTATTCATTTTTCAGTGGATCACACTGATAGATTTTAATATGTTGAACTATGCCTCCATCAGTAGGATGAAGCCTACTTGGTCATGATGGATGGTTTCCCTGATGTGTTCTTGCATTCTATTTGCCAATATTTTATTGAATATATTTGCATCAAAGTTCAGGAGTGATATTGTTGTCTTGTACCCTTTCTTATTTGTGTCTTGTGTGCCTTGTGTATTAAGGTAATTGTAGCCACATAAAAAGAATTTGGTAATGAACCGTCTGCATTTATTTTTTGGTACAATTTGATAAGTATTGGTATTAGCTCTTCTCTAATTTCCAATAGAATATTGCACTAAACACATCTGGCCCTGGCCTTTTTTGGTTGGAAGTCTTTGATAACTGCTTATATTTCAATAGAGCTTATAGTTATATTTATTTATTTGTTTATTTTTATAAGGGTAATATTTGAGCATGTTCTTTTTTAATATTAATTTAATTTATTTTACATATCAACACCAGTTCCCTCTCCCTCCATCCCTCCCTCCATTCCTCTTTTCCTCTCTTCCACCTTGTCATGCCCCCAGACCACCCTCTCTTCCCATCTTCCCCCACTGCATGTGTAGGGCGATGCCTTCCAAGAGGGGTCATCTACACCTGTCTAGTAATTTGGAATAGGGACTAGGACTTCTCTCCTATCTTTATGGTAAGGGAGAATCTCCCCATGGCGGATGTGCCCACAAACTCCTTTTGTGCACAAGGAATACATCCTGGTTCCACTGTCTGTGGTTTCTTAGACTGCTCAGCCCTTCTAACTGAGACCTGTGTTCAATGTGTGTGAGTGAATCTGATGCTGGATTCACACCTATCAGTTTCAGGGCCCATTACCTTCTCCTACTTCAGGTCAGCTGTCTCTATGTGTTTCTCCAGCCTGGTCTTTCCCTCCCTCTCTGATTCTGGATTTCATTTATGCTCAGTGTTTAGTTGTGAGTGATTTATTTCCACCACCTACTAGAGGAGGGCTCCATGATGGTGGATAAATTAGTCATCAATCTCTTTATCAGGGAAGGGCATTTATGGGAGAATTTCCACTGTTGATGAAATTGTTAACTGTCGTCAGTCTTGTAGGTATGCTGGCATCGTTTTCTCCAGGGTAAGCTTGCTAAATTTTGTTCTAAATCTTTCAGTTGTGCTGCTAATTCTCTAATGTGACTATTATCTGTTACATTTACATGAGTGCTTAGTAGATTGAACTTTCCTACTAGCACTGCTTTCAAAGTGTCCTGTAAGTTCATGTATGTTGTGTCTTCATTTTCTTCGAATTCTAGGAAATCTTAATTTTATTTTTTATTTTTTTGTTGCCCCAGGAATGGTGCAAATACACACTTTTGGTTTTAATCACTTTGTAAAGTTTCTGCATTTTGTGTTGTTATTTAATTCCAACTTTAAAGCATGGTAGTCTGATAAGATACTTGGGACTATTCCACATTTTCTTGAATCTCTTGAGATGTGTTATATTGCCTAGTATGTATTCAACTTTATAGAGGGTTTTATGTGGAGATAAGAAGAAGTTATATTGTTTTGTGTTTGGATGAACTGTTCTATAGATGTGTTTAACCCAATTGGAACATAAATTGTGTTAGTACCTTTGTTTCTCTATTAAAATTCACTCTGGTGGTTTTGTCTAATGGTAAAAGTGCCTTGTTGAAATCTACCACTAATAGTTTGTGAGGTTTTATATGAGTTTTTAATTTTAGTAGTTATTTATTTTATTTTTATTTTTATGAGTATGGTTGCCATTTTATTTGGAGAAAAGATGTTCATAATTGAGATTGCCCAACACTTTTGCCATAGGATCATTTAAAAAGTCAACTACAATGTAGCTGATATTAAAAGTTGTACAATGGCATTTACCATAGGATAGTAAACTAATAAAGTGCAACAATGCATCTCAGTTGGCACCTCTTTCTGGAGCCCATGATATGGGCAGGATGATTTCTATCACAGTTATCAGGCAACAATTATGCTGTATCTGTATGTCACAATCTAATACACCCACTCATGCCCTCAGAAAATATCCTTCTGAACTTAGCCAGAAGGAAAATTTTTTTCTCTGACTTCAACAACTTTTACTTCTGTGACCCCAAGTTACCTACTAAGGCTTTAGTCCAGTACACATGTAAGTAAATGAATCATTGTTAAATTCCGGTTGGTTTATGATAACATAGATATATCCCTTATGCTAGAGTTCTCATAATAGTGACAGCCCTAAGATTCTTTATACTTTTTGTGAGTATTGAAGACCTCCTAGTATTTCTTTGATACACGATACATTTTGGGATATTAGATATTGGACTTTTTAGGTTTTGATAAGTTTGTCATATAGGTAAAATTTTATAATAATGGAGTAAATGTTCATGTATTAACTGTAGGATGTGTTGTCCATAAACAGAGGGAGCAATATTGTAGTCACATAATAATTTAATAATTATACATAACCCATTTCTCACAAAAAATTGTGTGACCTCAACATCAAGAGTAGATACTAGAATAACCTAGACCATTTGAGACCAAAGGGAGGAGGAAGTTTAGAGAAGCAAGTAACAGCCAAGCATACTCTATTTGATTCTGTGTACACAGAATAACTAAATTCTCTTCTGAATATCTATAAAGTGACACAGAGTATATTTTCCATTGTACAGTAATTCGAATAGACCTCTTGCATCACTGCTTAATCTGCCTATCAAAAGAACTGGTGGGTAGTTTATGCTTTTGCTTTCTTTTGGTAAACAATTTTTGAAGTTGTCACATCCATTGAAACTGCTCTTCACTGTGGTGTATAGGCTTTAAACTCCCAAACACCATAGGCTTTAAAGATAGAAATCTCACTTCCAATGCATGCTGACATCTAAGCATGCATATATGTTTTATAATGGATCGACTCTATATTTCAGCTCTTCACCTATGTTCTTTAACCAATGATCTGTTTTAAAGTATTACACATTATTTGCACAGTGAAAAATTCTTTGACAGACGATCTGGAGCTACAAACCAAAGCATAACCAACAGAATACAAAGATGGAAGACAAAATCTCAGGCTCTGTAGATAAACTAGAGAAAATAGATTCATGACCAAATAAAATCTTAAGTCCAACAAATCCTAAACACAAAACATCCAGGAAAAATGGGACACTGTGAAAAGGTCAAACCTAAGAATAATAGTCGAGGAAGACAATGAAGAAGCCCCGCTCAAAGGTTCAGAAAACATATTCAACAAAATCAATGAAGAAAACTTCCAATTTGAAGAAGGACACACCAATGAAAGTTCATTAAGCATACCAAACACCAAATAGACTGGACCCCCAAAAGTCCCCTCACCACATACTAAAACAATTAAGATACACGATAAAGAAAGAACATTAAGGGCACCAAAGAAAAATAGCCAGGCAACATATAAAGCCTGACCTATTAATATAGCAACTAACTTTTCAATGTAAATTCTCAAGGCCAGAAGTTTCAGGACACATGTTCTACAAATACTAAGAGCACACGGATGACAGCCCAGGATAAAATACCCAGCAAAGCTCTCAGTCACTCTGGATGGATATTTTAAGATATTCAATGACAAAGACAGATTTTCATAGTATATATCCACAAATCTATTGCTACAGGAAGAAAGCTAACTACTCTCACAAAGACATAGGAAATATACAATACCGCTTTTGCAGAACCAAAAAGAAAAAGCAGGAAAAATATGTTCACTAAACCACTACCAACAACAAATCTAATACAAATAAAAATTTGCAATCAAAGGACCTTACTTTCCCAGAACAATAATGGTCTCCCACTAGGCTATAAGAAGGCCAATGCTAACAGAGTGGACAAGAAGAGAGAATCCATCCTTCTGCTGCATACAGAAATCATATCTAAGCTTCAAAGACAGACATTACCTCAGGGTATAGGGTTGTGAAAATATCTTCCAATCAGATGGAAACAATAAGTTGTAGCTATTCTATTATCTAACACTTCATACCAAAATTGATCAAAGGAACAAAGAAGGGCATTTCATTTTCATCACAGGAAAAGTCCATCAAAATGAAGTATCAATTGTGAACATCTATTCTCCAAAAATGAATGCAAGCCCATTCATAAAATCAATGCTACTAAAATGCAAATCTCACATAAAACCTCAAACATGTATAGTGGAGACTTCTACACCCCACTATACAGAACCACCAGACAGAAACTTAAAAAGTAAAAAAAGTACCAACAGAAGTTACATCCAAATTAGTATTAGCAGACATCTATACAATATTCCATCCAAAGAGAAAAGAATATAACTTCTCCTCAGCTCCACATGGAAACCTCTCTAAAATTGACCACATACTAGGGAACATAATAAGCATCAACAAATCCAAAAAAAAAATTTCGAGTAGTCCCCTGTGTCTTGTTGGACTACTGAACTATGTGCAACTGCATCATTCCTGGGTCAAGGAAGAAATAAAGAAAGAAAACAAAGATTTCCTAGAATTCAATTAGAATGAAGACACAACATACCTGGACTGATGGGATACTTTGAAACTAATGATACAAGGCATGTTCATTGTACTATGTGCCCATATGAAGAAAATGGAGGATATTCACATTAGATAATTAACATCACAACTGAAAGCCTTAGGACAAAAAGAAACAAACTTTCCCTGGAGGAGTAGAAGACAGGAAATAATCAATTTGAGGGCTGGAATCAATAAAGTAGAAACTATGTAAGTATATAAGTGGGTTGGGTACTAGAATGTGACAGAATGGTACATCATAATCATTGCCTGGCAACCCTGGTGGAATTCTGTATTTACATTTCATGGCCTCAAGAAGTAAGAGAAGCTGACATGCTGCATTATTATTGGATAATTTACTCTTCCAAGGTAAGTATTCTGTACAGCCTCTAATGACAGCACATGGGAAATTTGATTTGGCAAAGAACAGCTGTACCACAGTCATGGATGATGTCCTGCATTTACCAGAATTACACAAGACATGAGTACCTAATTTCATGAAGAGGAATCAGGAAAGAAAGATCAATGACTTTTCTTGATCAATGCCCTCCTCCTTCAGAAGTAAAACCATGAATTACAAAAAATTAAAAGACTTAAAGATATTTTTTATGGAGAAAGTGTAGCATTGTTAATTTCCTCAGCAATCTTTTAATTTGCTTCTTAGGCTAGAATGAGAAAAAATGTGGTCCGTGTTTATATCTAATGAGGCAGCTGCCTAATTCATATATTGGCTTGACTGAAAAAACATGGATACTCAAAGTCAATACCAAATTTTAAGATTGTACTTATTGTGGCTTCCATAAAACATGTTGTCCAGGTGACACCTTAAGTCCAGTACCATTATTCATGCCAATATATCACTCATGCATAATGAGAAGTCTTTGGATATGCCTCGTGGGCAAGTGTCAATGAGATTTGTGCTGAGATTTCTAGACTCTCTGACAACTAAGAGTGAGGTTCTCTTTAGCTTTCTGTATGTTTTTTACCCTCAGGAATGAGGTAATGCATTTTGTACTTGATGAGTGCCTCACTGTGATGTAAATGAGAATCTTATGCAAGCTTCAATACCAATACCATTCTAGTAAATCAAGTTTGGAGAAACATTTATGGTTTTCATTTTCTAAATTTGTGCCTTGCCACATTGGTAGATGACTAACTACTAACCTGTTTTTCTTTCATTTTTTTCTTCTCTTTCTTTTATTTTACATGCTAGATCCCAGTTTTCCCTCTCTCCCTCCATCACTCCCTCTCTTTTACCATCTCTACCAACTCACATGCACCCTGACCACCCTCCTCTCCTCTCTCATCCCCCCATCCCCATTCCACATGTAGGGCTATGCTTTCCAGGTGGGGTCATGTAAATCTGTCAAGTCATTTGAAGTAGGGACTAGGGCTTCTCTCCTGTCTCTAGGTTAAGGGAGTATCCCTCCATGGGGGATGTGTATGCACAGTCACCTCCAGGAATACATCCTGTTTCCACAGTCTGAGTTCTCTTAGACTGCTCAGAGTCAAACTAGAATCCAGATGCATAGAGAGAGGACAAGACCAGGTTGCAAAACACATAAAGACAGATGACCTTTACAAGGAGGAACTAATGGGCCCCCCAGACTGATAGCTGGGAATCCAGCATGAGACTGACTCAGACCCCCTGAATATGGGTCTCAGCTAGAAGGACTAACCTGTTTTTCTTAATTATACATTATTTTTAAATATGCTGCATAAGTGCAATACCTTAAACAAGAGTAGAATCAAATATCCAGTACAACAAAAACAACTTTACATTTGTATTAATATACCAAAGCCCATATCAATGTAAAATAATTGAGGTTAATATTCCTTTTTGTGTTATATTCCCCCCTATATGATGACAAACATCTATAGAACCTAAAAGTCAGGTAACCAAAAAATACCCTTCCCACCTATTGGGAATATGAATATTTTATTGTCTACACTCTGTACTGTTGTCTGAAGCAAAAGGCATCTTTGGGAAACACTCATATTTTTTTACAGTAATTGTCCAGGAGTCCAGTGGTAACCTATTTGTTTTTGTTGCATGGAAGCTATGTGAGCATCACTATTTCTTAGCATGATTGTCATTTTTGTGTCTAATGTGTTTGTGTGTGTATTTATTTATCTTTGTGTCTTTGTGCATTGCTACAATTATTCACTCACCTACATTCTCCCCATATTTGCATCTATAGCATGGGTTCAAGCTGTTCCAAAAGTAAGAGAATGAATAGAAGCTTATTTTCATTTCAGTAAATAGAAAAGGATAAAGGTCGAGGCAATTAATGCTATTTTCCCCATTCTGGAAAAGAAAATTGGAGCATATGGAATATATTTAAATACTTATCAATGTAGTTGAATGGCATAATGATGCCTTCATTGCCATGTTTATATCACTATGAGAATGTAGTTGCTTAATAGACTTGATAATAAGTATAACTCAGAAAAGAGCCTTGCATTTTTGGGAGAAAATCAGTGAGGCAATAAGTTTATCCCATTAGTGGGTATGCTTATTTTAGAATGTGGTAGGTGTTAAAGAATGTTGCAGAATGTTGGATCATAAATGTTGCCTGGCAACAATGCTGGAATTCTATATTCTGGTATCATGGGCCAAGAACCAGAGATCAGCTTATATGTAGTGTTATCACTGGATATCTTAGTGTTCCAAGATAAGTATCTCATAAATAATTTAATGATATCATTTGTATAAACTGATTCTTCTATCCAAGTCATAGCCAAATCCCTGGAAGTTGGACTACAGCTATTAATATTACCCAGTTCCAGATTACCTAATATCAGGGAAAAAGTCCGTGGAGAAGCAGTTCAAAGACTTTTGTTGATGAATATCATCTTCCCTAAGGAGTAAAACTATGGATTAAGAAGATAAAAAGATTCACAATTATTCAACAAAAGGTGAGTTTTCTATTGTTAACATTCCTTCAGGTTGGCGGTAATCCATTTGTTACATTAGACTGAAGGATAGTTGGATAGCAGTTAATCTCTAATGAGGAAGCTGCCCAACATCAACTATCTGATATCCTTTTAATCTCTGGACCCACAATGACATGTAATTATTTACTAATTTTACAACTGAAATCTGTGATTAAATAATCGCTGGTCCATGGTATTTGCCACAAGTTTATGGGAGTCAAGTAAAGACAACTTGTGGTTTTTCAGTATGGGAGACTATATCATCCTCTAATTATGTAATTATTTAATTATTAAAGTAGGACATTAGATGATATATGATAAGTGGATTTTTACCCCTTGTTGGAGATAATTGTGGCAAGTCATTTCATTATTTATTTAAATCAATGATGGTATCATTTTCTTATCTCCCCATGGGTGAATCATGAGATATTATCTCATTACTCATTCATTTTATTGTTCAAATCCATGATTAAATAATCAATCATCTCTTGAGTTTTGTTAAATCTTGTAGAAGTCAAGTGCAAAATATCAAATAATTTAATTTTATAAACATTTAGTTATTAAAATCAGTCATCATTTTTCAGTAATCACTGGAGTTTGACCCTCCTTGTGGGGTCAAATGTGCCAGACCATCACATCATCTGATGTTAAAAATTGGTCATTAAATTATCAAAGATCACTGGAGTTTGGTTCTACCTTGTTTGATCAAGTATGCCAGATCATGTAATTATGTAACTAAATTATTCAAAACAATGATGACATTATGGACCATTAGTCAGGATTGCACTTAGACTGTGGGAGTTGATGATGTGACATCATATCATTACTTGGTTATTTAGGTATTTAAATAGGTCATTACATCAGCCATGAAACTATGAGTTTGGTGCCACCTTGTAGAAATTTATGCACAAGGTTATCTAATTATTTGTTTACTTGTTTGTTTAAATAAATCATTATTCCAGGAAGAGTTCAGTCTGACTCCATTATGTGGGATTTAAGGATGCAACATCATCTCATTATTCAATTAGTTTAGGATTATATATTAATTATTTAAAATGTTGATAATGCGATCCTTCATGACTGGAGTCTGGCCAGTCTTCCCTGGAAGTGAATTGTGTGTCATTATTTAATTAACTATATATTACTTCTTTGACAATCACTGGAGTTTTGTTCCATCTTATGGGCATTAAATATACAGGACCATCCAATTATTTACTTATTTGATTATTTAGATGATGATGGGGTCATCACTTATGGGTTTGGCTGCAGTGTGATAGACATAGCAGATGATTGGAGCCAGGAGCTGCACCCAGAGCTTGAGGGATACTGTGAGATCTAGTGTTTACTGATTACATAATAATAGATTTTAATGATTAAATGATGAAGTAATTTAAAAAACTAGATGGTTTTGCATTATCAGTTACCAAGAGGATGCACCACAACAGAGCCCTGAAGGACAGAGCCATCACCGATTTTAAAAATTCAATAATTTAATAAACAGATGATCAGAAGACCTTTTCTAATGAACTCTGTGGGGCACATGTCTTGGCACTCCACCAGGACACTGCAGTCATGAGGAGATTACTATGGTGGCCAGGTCCGCAGTAGCAGGGGCCATGGCAGCAGCGATAGTGGTACCTTCACCTGCAGAGCCAAGAGAGAGCAGCTTCTCTCTGTGATGTCATCCCCAGCAATGCTGCCTTGGCAACCACTGTGATGCTTCCAGTGCCTCTGGTGCCACTGCTTGTCCTTCACATAGTAGAGGTCAGTGAAAGCAGGGATGTGGATGAAGAGCTGCAAGATGCCTCTTGAGATTGCCACACTCCACACTTGTCTTGGTCATATCATGATGCTTCCTGTAGGTGAGAATCTGGCCATTTCATGACTTGACCTCCCATTTGGGGAATATGCCCTCCCATGAATGAGAGAGAGAGAGAGAGAGAGAGAGAGAGAGAGAGAGAGAGAGAGAGAGAGAGAGAGAGAGAGAAACCTTATGTTTCTGGGTCATGCCTGGCAATTCTAGAAACTCATAGCTCCCCACATATCTCCCCAAAATATACATACAGAGGGTTCTTTGTAATCTTACAGTTGATGTCTCAGGAAGCTGTGTAGAGTGGGAGAATGGGAAGACATTAGACAAGGTAGTAACCAGGGGGCCAGGGCAGTGGTCTTCACCTAGCAATCATTTTAGAAGATATAAACAGTGTGAAGGAGGGCCTCTGTAGTCTGTCGGTGTTTATATGAGACTGGCTCTCATTTGTGTATTAAAAATCAATTCCCTACAAAATATGGTATATATTCTGGGTCCAGAATGGCCTAGCTGCTCTGGATACCATGGTTCCAACTGTATATAGGAGCCATGGAGGGAGACACAGATAGTGAAGGATGTAGCTTTGAAAATGGACAGATACAAGGCAAGAGGGACCAATGTGTGCTGGCTCAGTTGTTTTGGTGTGGGATGGTGTGATTTTTTTTTTACCACAGTTTGATGTGTTGTCCCATTCTGTCTATGGACACTTTGTGTGTGTGTGTGTGTGTGTGTGTGTGTGTGTGTGTGTGTGTGTGTGTGTGTGTGTGTGTGTGTGAGGAGGTAAAGGATGAAGTCAACTAAAGGCATCCTCTGGGGACACCTGGATTTTGTGGGAAGTCACTCTTCATTACAAGGGAGGATATATGCTATAAGCACCCTGTCATGACAACAGAGAATTGTTTATTTACCCTAGGTGTGTAGCTTGCCTTTCCCCAGACCATTTAAAACTCTTGTAACTATGACAGTTAATGCATAGGTGGATTTCTACATAAGAACCAAAAAGTCCCATATATGAGTGTGTTATGGATTGGGAGAAAGGAAAAGAAGTTTCCTAAGTAGTGTCTGGTGAAAGGTGTAGAGTGAAAGGCTGTGGAGAGGAGGTAGATTTTTAACAGACCTGAAAATATCTAACAGTGGGTGCCTGGTGATTCCTAGGATATGGTTAGGTGGGGGAACCTGAGCCAGCCTTTGGTAGGCAAGGAGGCAGGTGGGATTGAATGTTTATTCTATTAATTTGTCCTTGTGTCCATATCTAGGGAATTGGCCAGTCTGATTTCTGGGAAAATGTCAAGGTTGTTCCAAGTTCCCTGATGGTTGCTGTTTCAGATTATATGCTGGTAGCATTCCACCTGAACACTGATGGAGGGTACCACAGGAATGTAGATCAAAAGTTCAGCTTTGTCATATGTACATCATGAAACTGAATCCCTCATGAATGCACACATCTGCCTTCAGTTTAGCTTGTGTCTATCCCAGAAAAGCCTTCTGCCAGGTGGGAAGATAATGCTAAGATTAGGGCCTCAATGAGTTTGGTTGTCTCACCCCTATATCACCTGTACACCTTCCTATTTGCATTTACTCTTGTATACCACAACCGTGCCTCTCTCCCAGTACTCTGTCTGTTAGTCAATTTCTTGGCTGTAAGGCTTGACTCTATTTTGGTTTTCCCCAGTTTCCCATGATCTAGCTGTTTAAAGGCCAACCTGGCAGCTGAGGTGATTATGGATGGCCATGGTTAAGTGGATAGATTTTCAATCTCAGATGCTTTGGGGGAGTGGCCTTCATAATAACTTGGATGGCCAGCTAGGGCCATCACTCAAGCTCAATAACTACATCCATGAGATTGCTTATTAAGTGGCTCCCTTATGCTACAGCCTGGGATGATGTTTCTGTAGGTTCACTAAGGGTGGTATGGAGGCTTGCCAGGCAGCCTAACTCTGTTCTCTCTTGGGGTTTTCTGAGGGATGGAAGGTTCCAAAAACAAATTTTTTCAGGGCAGGGAAGTAGATGGCCCTGTGAGTTCTGTGACAACCGTCTGTCCTTCACACCCTGTCTCTCCACACCCCTTGGTATTCAGCCCTTGCAGCAGTCCAAGTGTTCCATTTCTGGATTGCCTTGGTTGTTTGTTGGCTATTTTGGAGTATGATGCAAAAGGAATATTATAAGTTTGTCTGTTTTTATTTGTTTGTTGTTTTTTGGAAAGGGCTGAGAGAGTGTACAACAATGTCCTGAGTAAGTTGCAATTCTGGGTGCCATCAAATAGAAGCCATTTACAGAACATGCTATGCCATCATATCTTGGTATTTCTTTGTTATGGCTACAGGCTGCCTAGGGAGGAATTCTCAGTGCTGGACATAAGGACATAAGCAGGTTTCCTGTATTCTGTTTGGCACAGGGGAGAAATTGGAAGAAACAGGGTCCCGGTGCCACTGTCTGGGCACCATGGGCTTAGCTTGCTATGCCTAGGTAAGTCAGTCTCCTTGGTCCAGAGTGCCCATATCAGGCAGGATCAGTGGACAATTCTACAAGGATACTGCATCCTGGCCTACATCTGGCCTTATACATGTAATTCCGCATCCCACTTCCCACTGCCTGCAGCTTGTGCACAGTACCACCCCCCAACTTGTTCCTGATCATCCTCAGCAGCATCCATACCAAAGTTTTGGAAAGCACAAAGTGCCCAGTATCTCTTTCCTACATTCAGTGTCTCAGGGCCAGATTGTCATTTTCTTCCATTCATAAATCCTTGACTGCCATACTTACTCTTCATTTTATCAGTCTTCTGTCTGGCTTTCCTTTAGTTTGTCTTAGACAATTTTTTTCCTAGTTCTAGGATACAAGTTTATTTAAGTCACTGAGAACACTTAGCAAAAGGTTTGCATACAGAGAATAACACCTGAACTTTTGAAGTGGTCTGGGAGGCACTAGCCTCATGATCATATTTAAACTGGCATAGAGTTCAAGGCAGGGAATCTGAGTTGAAGGACCCAGAGTAGAGTATGGACTGAAGAGAATCGAAAAGATCCCAGGCAGATCTGTAGGTATCACACAGACCAGTTCAGGATTCCCTCTCCCTAACTCTCCAATAGGTTTCCTCTCTGATGTAGGTTACCCATGCTATTGGCATGTCCTGAGTTTTGCTAACTACCTGACCTTGCCTTACACCTGGGTAGAACAGCCAAGATCAAAGTTTTAAAGCCTATTGGTCGGCATTTCTTTACCCAGATATCATCTCAGCTGTTCAAAACTTAGAAAAGTTTCAGAAATGGAAAGACTACACTATCTTGTATAATCAGAACATAGTCATATATATATATATATATATATATATATATATATATATATAATGTTGTATGGGCTTATTATCTGTGTGTTCCTTGTCCAGGAAAATCTGGGAGATCTCATAAGCAGTCCCAGAGAGATATTAGTATATTAGTGTGTACTATTGTGGTGGGTGGCTAAGGATTTATATGGACTGAGAAGTTATCATTTATAAAAAGTCTTCCAGTGTGCCATGCTTCAGCTCATGGTAAGGTGGTCAAAAAGTTGGCTGTGAATTGTTGTGAGTGTGTGTGTGTGTGTGTGTGTGTGTGTGTGTGTGTGTGTGTGTGTGTGTGTGTGTGTGTGCATAGTCTTTAGTTGTATCTGGGTGCGTGAGTATATTTTGTGTAAATCTTAGAAGATGTGGCAGTACAATAATTAGTATTGCTAAGTGGTAGAGTACCTCACACACCTCCCCTGTACACCCACCGAGCACACTCTTAGTAGCATCAGAACAGTTGACTCCGGGAGTCTGGTGGAAAGGCAGAGTTACAATAGAATACACAAGATTGACTCCAAGAGGCAGGGAGGTGGTCATCTTCTTGGAGCCATCTTGGAGGATCTCTTCAGAGTGGAGGATGATACCTCTAGACTTTCTTTGTTCATTGGAAAACATCAGTCTTTTGATAACAGAAAAGTATTTCCTTACTAAATATGAATTATTATCTGAATATAGATAGACATAATTTCACTGGAAGCCATGACTGTAAGTGTAAATAGGAGCCACAGATAGAGGGATACACAGTTAGAGGAAGAGGTACCTGTGAAACTGGATACATACATGGGAAGAGAAAATGAGATGTGAGGGGAAGACCTGTGTGTTAGGTTTTGGTAATATTTTTGCATGGCCTTTTAGCATGCAAGTTGGTGAAAGAAAACATTCTGTGTATGGAAATATTTTTTCCTGTTCCATTGATATGAAATGCTGGCTGGAAATCATCAAGGCATCATCTGAGGACACATGGAATTTATGGGACATACATGAGGAAAATAGGTAGTGGATGTGTGCTATAGGCATTCTTTTGTGACAATCAAGTATGAGTTATTTCCCCTAACTTTCTAGGTGGCCTGTCCTCTGTCTATTTTCATCACTTGAGAGAGATCTGAGTCAGTTGTATTCCTAGACCAGGAGACAGGTAGATGTGTATAAACAGATGATAAATTAAGTTCCATATTGGAGGGTAATTTTAGGACTATGGGAATCAGCATTTTCCTAAATGGACCATATGAGGAGGTGGCGAAAGTCAGGATGTGGAAGAAGAAATATTGTGATACTGGTGATACACTGATTACTATTTATGAAAGACAGTCAAAATCAAAATAGCCAAACAGCCATATTGAATACCTTTAGAAGCTATATCATTGTAGTCCTAAATTTAGTACAAGGACTCAGGATTAAGAAATAGAGGAAATTTTGTGATCTTGCTGGGGCGGTTCTGAGCACAAAGGAGCCAACTATCCATGCAGCATAAACCTAAGGCCTCGCTTGCCCAAACTTTGAACCCCATATAAGACCCTCTGTTAGAGTAAAGACCTCTAAGGGAGCTTATATCATCCAGAGTTACTGACATTGAAACACTGGCCCACTTATGCCCACAGTTCATGCACTGATGCTGTATATCAAGCATTGATGTAAACCTCCACTCCATTCACAAACACTGTAACAGCTCTGTCGCAAAGGGTCATATTATTCTCACAGAGTTTCTCAGCATGTGTATAGGGTTTCAGAGTAGCACACATTGTCACTAATAGAACCACAGCATTGACACATACAATCTCAGCACTCTGGAGTGTGTCAATGCAGTCCCTCAGAGGTAAAGTTAGGATGAGCATTAGGGTTATGGTTAGTGTTATGATCTGGACTAGGATTAGCACTAGAGTTAAGGTTAGGTTTAGAGATATGGTTAGGCTTAGACTCCAGTATAGGATGAGATTTATGTTTGTAGTTAGTGGAGAAACAAATGTAGAGTTCTACCTCTTTCACACTGTGTCACAGCACTGATGAACAGAACCAGTGTCTCAGCCCTCTGCCAAACTTAGATGGCACCCTCAATGTGACAAACAGCAGTCTCACACATTAATTTAGCACTCTAGATCTGTGTCACATCATTGATGTACTGCTACACAGCACTCAAACGCACTGTCTCAACACTCTCACCAACTGTGAAAGCACTCTCTTACAGTTTCAGAGCAGACTCAAACGGTGATTAACACCTTTGCACTGCATCAAGCACTGATGCACAGGCACACTCCATGTTTTTAGTGTTTAATGTTTTATGCTTTAGGGTTTTTATGATTTATGATTTTTAGGGTTTTGGGTTTTTAAAGTTTAGGGTTTTTAGGGTTTTAGGATTTTAGTGTTTAGGGTTTCAAGTCTAGGGATTTTAGGGTGTATGTTTTTCTGGGTCCAGTGTTTTTAGGATCAAGGGTTTTTGCGTCTAGGTTTTTAAGGGTCTATGGGTTTTAAGGTTTAGGGTGTTTAGTGTTTAGGGTTTTTAGGTTTTAGGAATTTTAGGATTTAGGGTTTTTAGTTTTAAAGTTAGTAGGGTTCCTAAACGTAGGGTATTTAGTCTTTAGGGTTTTTTGGGTTTAGAGTTTTAGGGTCTAGGTCTTTTAGTGTCTATGGTTTTTAGGATCTAGTGTTTTTAGGGTTTACGGTTTTTAGGGTTTATGCTTTTTAGGCTTTATGGTATTATGGTTTAGGGATATAAGGGTCTAGCATTTTTAGAGGCTAGGGTTTTTAGGTTCTAATGTGTTTAGGGTGTAGGGTGTTTACGGTCTAGTTTTAAGGGTCTCGGCTTTTTAGGGTGTAGGTTCTAAGGTCTATGGTCTAGGGTCTTGGGTCAGGGATAAGGGTTTATGGTTTTTTGGATTTTCGGTTTTTAGGGTTTAGGGATTTTAGGGTTCAGGGTTTTTAGGGTCTAGAGTTTTTAGGGTCTAGGGTTCTGAGGCTTTAGGATTTTTTGAGGTTAGGGTTTTTAAGCTCTAGAGATTTTAGAGTTTATGGTTTTAGGGCCTAGGATTTTAGGGTCTCGTGTTTTTAAGGTGTATGGTTTACATTGTCTAGGATTTTTAGGGTCTAGTGTTTTTAGGGTCTAGTGTTTTTAGAGTCGAGGGTATTTAGGGATTTTGGATTTTAGGGTTTAGGTTTTTTAAGATTTTGAGATTTAGTGTTTCGGGATTTATAGTTTAGGGTTTTTAGGATTTATGGTTTTTAGGGTTTACGGTTTTTAGTGTTTAGGGTTTTTAGATTTTAGGGTTTTTAGGGTTTAGGGTTTTGAGTCTAGGAATTTTAGGGTCTATGGTTTTCTGGGTCTAGGGTTTTTAGGGTCTAGGTTATTTAGGATTTAGAATTTTTAATAATAATTTTTAATAATTTTTAATAATGGGTTAATAATTAAGACAGAGCTAGCTCAAAAACAATAATGGTAACTGGCCAACAGGATTGTATGAAATACAGAGTCTCTGAGTGTTATTTGGGGCTGGCGTGCCAGATCAATAGCAGGCGGGCAGAATATAGACATGCTACACTAGGGTGTTTAGGGTCTAGGGTTTTAGGTTTCAGGGTTTTTAGGGTCGAGGTTTTTTTTTTTTTACAGTATAGTGTTTTATGATCTAGGTTTATTAGGGTCTAGGGTGTAGGGTTTTTATAGTCTAGTATTTTTAGGGGCTAGGATTTTTAGAGTCTAGATTTTTCATGGTCTAAGGTTTTTAGGGTCTAGGGTTTTTAGGGTCTAGTTGTGTAGATCCTAGTTTCTAGGGTCTAGGTTAGGAGGTTAGTGTTCTGGGTTTTTAGGGTTTAGTGTTTTTAGGGTATAGGGTTTTTTAGGGTCTAGGGTTTTTAGGGTCTAGGTTATTTAGGGTTTAGAATTTTTAGGGTCTAGGCTTTTAAGGACTAGGATTTTTAGGGTTTAATTTTTTAGGGTAGAGTTTTATTAGGGTCTAAGTTTTTTAGTGTTTAAGATTTTAGGGTTTATGGTTTTTAGGGTCTAGTGTGTTTAGGGTGTAGGGTTTAAGAGTTTAGAGTTTCTAGGGTCAAGGTTTTTTAGAGTATAGTGTTTTTATGGTGTGGTTTTATTAGGGTCTAAGGTTTTTAGGTTGTAGGGTTTTTATAGTCTAGGGTTTTCAGGGGCTAGGATTTTAGAGTCTAGGTTTTTCAGGGTCTAGGATTTTTAGGGTCTAGGATCTAGGGTGTAGGGTCTAGGGTCTATGGTCTAGGGTCTAGAGTGTATGATCAGGGGGTTAAGGTTTAGGGTTTTTAGGGTTTAGGTTTTTTTTTTGGTTTTAGGGTTTTAACGTTTAGGTTTTTAGGGTTCAGGTTTTTTAGGTTGTAGGGTTTTTATATTTTAGGGTTTTTAGGGTTTAGAGTTTTTAGGGTCCAGGGTTTTTTAGGGTCCAGGGTTTTCAGGATTTAGTGTTTTTGGGGTCTAGGGGTATTTGCTTCTAGAGTTTTTAGGATGTCGGAGTTTTTGGTCTATGGTTTTTAGTGTCTATGATATTTAAGGTCTAGGGTTTATGGGGTCTAGGTTTTTTAATGTCTAGGAGATTTAGAGTCTAGGTTTTTTCGTGTCTAGTGTTTTTAGGGTTTAGTGTTGTTAGGGTCTAGTGATTTTAGGGTTTAGGATCTTTATGGTTTAGGGTTTTTATGGTCTAGGGTTTATAAGGTCTAGGGTTTTTAAGGTGTAGTATTTTTAGGGTCAAGGAGTTTTAGGTTCTTGGGATTTTAGGGTTTAGTGTTTTTAGGGTTTATGGATTTTAGGTTCTAGGGTTTTTAGGGTCAAGGTTTTTAGGGTCTAGGTTTTTAGGGTCCTGGATTTTTAGGTTTTAGGGTTTTTAGAGTTTAAGGTTTTTCAGCTTTAGGAGTTTTAGGTTTTAGGTTTATTAGGGACTAGGGTTTCTAGGGTCTAGGTTTTTAGGTTCTAGGGTCTAGGTTCTAGGGTATAGGATATAAGGTCTGGGGGCTAGTGTTGAGGGTTTTTAGGGTGTAGGGTTTTTAAGTTTATCAGTTTTAGGGTTTTTAGGGTTTAGGAATTTTAGGTATTATGGTTTTAGGTTTGAGGGTTTTAGGGTTTATTGTTTATAGGGTTTAAAGATTTTAGGTTTTAGGGTTTTTAGCATCTAGGGCTTTATGGGTCTAGGGTTTTCTGGGTCTAGAGTTTTTGGGTTTAGAATTTTACCGTCTAGGCTTTTTAGGGTCTAGGTACTAGGGTCTAGTGTCTAGGGTCAGGGGCTTATTAGGGTATAGGTTTTTTAGGGTCTAGGGTTTTTAGGGTTTAGGTTATTTAGGGTTTCGGGTTTTTATGGTCTAGGGTTTTTAGTGTCTAGGGTTTTTATGGTTTAGCGTTTGTAGTGTCCAGTTTTATTAGAGTCTAGGATTTTTAGGGTCAAGTGTTTTTAGGGACTAGGGTTTTTAGGGTCTAGATTTTTATTGTCTAGTGTCTAGGGTGTAGGGTCTTGGGTCTGAGGTGTTAGGGTTTAGGGTTTTGGGGGTGTAGGGTTTTTAGGTTTTAAGGTTTTAAGGTTTATTGTTTTTAGGGTTTAAGGTTTTTAGGTTTTAGGGTTTTTAGCATCTAGGGCTTTTGGGGTCTAGGGTTTTTTGGGTCTAGAGTTTTTAGTGTCTAGGGTTTTTAGGGTCTAGGTTCTATAGGGTCTAGTGTTTAGGGTCAGGAGATTAGGGTTTAGGTGTTTTAGGGTTTAGTGTTTTTAGGGTTTAGAGTTTATAGGGTCTAGGGATTTTATGGGCTAGGGTTTTTATGATCTAGGTTTTTCAGGGTCTAGGATTTTGGGTCTTGAATTTTAGGGTCTAGTGTTTTTAGGGTCTGGGATTTTTAGGGTTTAGGGTTCTTAGGGATTAGCGTTTTTAGGGTATAGGTTTATTAGAGGCTAGGTATTTTAGGGTCTAGAATTTTTAGATTCTAAGTTATTTAGGGTCCAGTGATTTTAGGGTCTAGTGTTTTCAGGGCCCAGTGTCTAATGTCTAAGTTCTAGAGTCTAGGGATTTTAGGGTCTATGGTTTTTAGGGTCTAGGATTTAGGGACTAGGGTCTATGGTCTAGTATATTTGGGGTCTAGGTTCATTAGCGTCTAGTGGTTTTAGGTTCTAGGGTTTTTATGGTCTAGGGTTTTTAGAGTCTAGTGTTTTTAGGTTGTATGAAATTTAGGGATTTGCCGTTTTAGGGTTTTTAGTGTATAGGGTTTTATTGTTTATTGTTTAGGATTTATTGTTTTTTGGGTTTAGGTTTTATAAGGTTTAGGGTATTTAGGGTTTAGAGCTTTGGGTTTAGGGTTTTTAGTTTTAGGATTTTTAGGTTCTAGGTTTTTTAGGGTTAGGGTTTTCAGGGTATTGTGGTTTTTGGGTCTATACTTTTTAGGGTCTAGGTTTTTTAGGTCTAGGTTACTCAGGTTTTAATATTTTTAGGATCTAGGGTTTTTAGTGTGTAGTACTTTTAGGGTCAAGGGTGTTTAGGGTCTAGGGTTTTTAGGGTCGAGTATTTTTAGGGTTTAGCATCTCTGTTTTTTGGGTCTAGGATTTCATGGTCTAGGGATATTAGTGTCTCATTTTCTTAAGGTCTATGGATTGTAGGGTCTAGTATCTAGGGTCTAGGTTCTCGGTTCTAGGGTCAGGGGGGACGGATTTAGGGTTTTTAGGGGTTAGGTTTTTAGAGTTTAGGGTTTTAAAAGTTTAGGGTTTTCAGGGTTTTGGGCTTCAAAGGTTTAGGCTTTTTAAGTTTTAAAGTTTGTAGGGTTTAGGGTTTTTAGGATTTAGGGTTTTTAGGCTTTAGGGTTTTTAGGGTCTAGGTTTTTTAGTGTCTTAGGATCTAGTATTTTTTAGGATCTAGGGTTTTTAGGGTTCATGGTTTTTAGATTTAGGGTTTTAGGTTTTATGGTTATAAGTATTTAGGGTTTATAGTGTATAGGGTTTTTAGGGTTTAGGTTGTTTAGGGTATAGGGTTTTTTGGGTCTAGGCTTTTAATGGTCTAGGTTTTTTAGGGCCTAGGTTCTAGGTTATATGGTCTAGGGTATAGAGTCAGGGGGTAAGGGTTTAGGATTTTTTGTGTTTTGAGGTTTAAGGGTTTAGGGTATTGGGGTCTAGGGTTTGTAGAGTCTAGCGTTTTTATGGTTTAGTGTATTTATGGTCTAGGTGTTTCATGGTCTATGGTTTTTAGGGTCTAGGGTCTATGGTTTTTATGGTCTAGGTTTTTAGGGTTTAGGTTTTTTAGGGTCTAGCGTTTTTGGGGACTAGGGTTTTAGGGTCCTGTGTTTTTAGGGTCTAGGGTTTTTAGGTTCTACAGTTTTTATGATCTATGATTTTTAGGGTCTGTGGTTTTTAGGGGGTAGGTTCTATTGTTTAGGGTTTGTAGGGTTTAGGGTTTTTATGTTCTACAGTTTTTATGGTTAGGGGTATTAGGTTCTAGGGTTTTTAGGGTCTAGGATTTTAGGGTTTAGGGTTTTTATGGACTAGGGTTTGTATTGTCTAGGTTTTCTAGGCTCTAGGGTCTTGGGTCTAGGGTAGAGGTTACTGTTTAGGGTTTTTAGTGTTTACGGTTTTTAATGTTTAGCGTTTTTAGTGTTTAGGTTTGTAAGGTTTAGGGTTTTTAGGTTTTAGGGTTTTTAGGGTCTAGGGTTTTAGGGTCTATGGTTTTATGGTTTATAGTTTTAGGTTCTATGAATTTTAGGACTATGGATTTTAGGGTCCAGGGTCTTTAGGGTTTAGGGTTTGTAGGTTTTATGGTTTTTCGTGTTTAGGGTTATTAGTGTCTAGGTTTTTTAGGTGCTAGGTTTTTTAGTGTCTCTTATATTTAGGGTCTATGGATTTTATGGTCTAGTACCTAGGGTCTAGGGTCAGGGAGTTAGAGTTTAGGGTTTTTAGGTGTTAGGGATTTTAGGATTTAGGATTTTTAGGGTTTTGGGTTATAACTGTTTAGGTAGTTTATACTCTAAGGTTTTTAGGGTCTAGTGTTTTTAGGGTGTAGGGTTTTTAGGGTCTGGCATTTTAAGGGTCTAGTGTTTTTAGGGTCTAGCTTCTAGGGTCTATGATCTAGGGTCTACTGTCAGGGGGTTAGAGTTTAGGGTTTTTAGGGTTTGGAAATTTTAGGGTTTGGGGATTTGGGGGTTTAGGGTTTTTTATGGTTAAGGGATTTTATGGTCTAGTATTTTTAGGGTCTGGGGTTTTTAGTGTTTAGGGTTTTTATGGTCTATGTTTTTTAGATTTTAGAGTTTTTTAGCATTTAGGGAGTTTAAGCTTTAGGGTTTTTATGGTTTAGGGTTTTTAGGGTTTAGGGTTTTCAGGGCCTATGGTTTAGGGTCTAGTGTTTTTAGGATTTAGTGTTTTTAGGGTTTAGGGTTATAAAGGTTTATGGATTTTAGGGTCTAGTGTCAGAGGGTTAGAGTTTAGGGTATTTAGAGTTTGGGGATTTTAGGGTTTAGGGTTTTAAGGGTCTCGGGTTTTTAGGGTGTAGGGATTTTAGAGCCTAGGGTCTAGGGTCTAAGGCCTAGGGTCTAGGTTTTTTAGGTTCTAGATTTTTTACTATTTAGGTTTTTTATGGTCTGGTGTTTTTAGGATCTAGGGTTTTTAGTGTTTAAACTTTTTTTGCGTCAAGGGATTTTAGACTCTACGGTTTTTAGCCTCTATGTTTTTTAGGGTCTAGGATTTTTAGGGTCTAGGGTTTTTAGATTTTAGGGTCTTTAGACTTTAGGCTATTTAAGCTTTATGATTTTTATGGTTTAATGTCTTTAGGGTTTAGTGTTTTTAGGGTCTAGGTGTTTTGGGTCTAGTGTTTTTAGGGTCTATGGATTTTAGGGTCTATGGTTTATTATGATCTAGGTGTTTTAGGGTTTAGGGTTTTTAGGGTCTACTGTTTTGTTGATCTAGGATTATTAGGGTCTATGATTTTTAGGATCTATGGTTTATTATGGTCTAGGTGTTTTAGGGTCTAGGGTCTTTAGGGTCTATGTTTTTAGGAATTAGGATTTTAGGGTTTATCGTTTTAGCGTCTATGGTGTTTATGGTCTAGGTTTTTAGGGTGTAGGGTTTTTATGGTTGAGGTTTTTTAGAGTATAGGGTATTTAGGGTGTAGGGTTTTTATAATCTAGGGTTTTTCTGGTCTAGGAGTTTTAGAGTCTAGGTTTTTCAGGGTCTCGGGTTTTTAGGGTATAGAATTTTTAGGGTCTAGGATCTAGGGTCTTGTTTCTAATGTCTAGGGTCTATGGTCTAGGGTCTAGGGTCTAGGATCAGGGCGTTAGGGTTTAGGGTTTTTAGGGTTTAGGGTTTAGGGTTTTTAGGGTTTAGGGTTTTAGGGTTTAGAGTTTAGGGTTTAGGTTTTTATGGTTTAGGTTTTTTAGGTTGTAGGGTTTTTAGGTTCTCAGGTTTTATGATTTATGGTTTTTAGGGTCTAGGTTTTTTAGGGTTTAGTTTTTTAGGATTTAGGGTTTTTAGGGTTTAAGTTTTTGGTGTCTAGAATTTTTAGGGTCTAGGATATTGGGTTTATGGTCTAGGGTCTAGGGTCAGAGGGTTAGGGTTTAGGGTTTTTACAATTTATGGTTATTAGGATTTAGGGTTTTCCGGGTTTTGGGTTTTTAGGGTCTAGTATTTTTAGGGTCTAGGTTCAAGGGTCTAAGGTCTAGGCTCTAGGGGTTTTAGGGTAGGGTTTTTATGGTTTAGGGTTTTTACTGTCTAGGGTTTTTAGGGTCTATGGTTTTTAGCGTCTAGGTTCTAGAGTCTAGGGTCTATGGTCTGGGTTTTTTAGTGTCTAGGGTTTTAATTGTCAGGTGGTTACTGTTTAGGGTTTGTAAGTTCAGGGTTTTTAGAGTATATGGTTTTTAGGTTTTACGGATTTTAGAGTTTAGGGTTTTTAAAGTTTAGGGTTTTCAGGTTTAGGGTTTTTAGGGTTTAGGTTTTTTAAGGTCTAGGGTTTTTTGGGTTTATGGTTTTTAGGGTCTAGTGTTTTTAGGGTATAGGGCTTTTATGGTCTTGTGTTGTTAGGGTGTGTGATTTTTAATGTCTAGGTTCTAGGGTCTAGGTTCTATGGTCTAGAGTTTTTATGGTCTATGGTTTTTAGGGTTTAGGGTGGTTAGGTTCTAAACGTTTTAAGTTTTAGGGTTTTTAGAATCTAGGATTTTTAGGGTCTAGGGTTTTCAGTGTCTAGGGGTCTTAGGGACTATGGTATTTAGGGTCTAGGGCTTTTAGAGTCCTGGTTTTTAGTGGTCTATTGTTTTTAGGGTTTATTGTCATTAGGGTCTACGTTATTAGGTCTATTGTTTTTAGTGTCTATGGTTTTTAAGGTTTACGATTTTTAGGGTTTTGTTTTTTATCATCAAGAAATTTAGGATTTTTAGGGTCTGGGTTTATTTAATTCTAGAGTTTTTAGAGTCTAGGATTTTAGGGTCTAGTGTCTAGGGCAAAGGTCTAGGGTCTGGGGGTTAGGGTTTATGGATTTTAGGGTTTAGGGATTTTAAGGTTTATGGTTTTTAGGGTTTAGTGTTTTTAGAGTTTAGGGTTTTACGCTTTAGGGTTTTTAGTGTTTAGGGTTTTTAGTTTCTAGGGTTTTATAGTTTACGGTTTTCAGGGTTTAGGTTTTCATGGTCTAGGGATTTTAGGGTCTAGGGTTTTTGGTCTAGGGTCTATGGTCTAGGGTTTTTATGGTCTAGTGTTTTTAGGGTCTAGTGTTAAAAGATTATAGGTTTATTAGTGTCTAGGGTTTTTAGCGTCTAGGATTTTTAGGGTTTAGTATTTTTAGGGTTTATAGTTTTAGGGTCTAGGTTTTTATGTTCTAGATTTTTTAGTGTCTAGGGATTTTAACATCTAGGCTTATTAGAGTGTAGCGTTTTTATGGTATAGTGCGTTTAGGATCTAGGGTTTTTAGGTTCTAATGTTTTAGGTTTTTTAGGGTCTAGGGTTTTTAGGGTTTAGGGTTTTTAGTGTCTAGTCTTATTAGAGTGTAGGGTTTTTAGGGTCTAGTGTTTTTAGGGTCTAGGATTTTTAGGGTCTAGGTTCTAGTATCTAGGGTTAGGGTCTCGGGCCAGGGGGTTAGGGTTTATGATTTTTAGGGTTTAGGGATTTTAGGGTTTAGGATTTTTAGGGTTTAGAGTTTTACAGTTTAGGGTTTTTAGGGTTTAGGGTTTTAGCACCGACACACAGAACCACAGTGTTTCAGCACAATGCCAAAAGAAGGTAGCACCCTGAATGTGACAGAAGTCATACACATTGATTTTGTGCTCTAGATCTGTGTCACATCATTGACATACAGATTCACAGCTCTCAAACACACTGTCCCAAAACTCTTACCAACTGTGAAAGCACTCTCTTAACATGTCAATCCGACTCAAACACCTTTGCAGTGCACTAAGCACTGATGCACAAGCGCACTCCATGCAGAGTCACTATAACAACACTCTCCCCCCTTACATATTACTCTCAAAATATGTAACAACACAAGTAAGGTGGTATGTTCTAGGTTTTTTAGGTGTTTTAGGGTCCAGGGTTTTTAGGGTCTAGGGTTTTTAGGATCTAGGATTTTGAGGTTGTAGTATTTTCTGAGTTTAGAGTTTTTAACCTTTAGAGTTTTAGAATTTATGGTTTTAGGGCCTAGGTTTTTGTTTCTAGGGTTTTTAGGGTCTAGGGTTTTTAGGGTCTACATTTTATATGGTGTAGGATTTTTAGGGTCTATGGTTTTTGGGGTCTAGTGTATTTAGGTTCTAGTGATTTTAGGGTTTAGTTTTTTTTACGATTTGGGGTTTTTAGTGTTTAGGGTTTAATGGTGCAGTGGTTTTAGGATTTATGGTGTTTATGGTTTAGGTTTTTTAAGGTTTAGGGTTTTAGGGTTTATGGTGTTTAAGTTTTAGGGTTTCGGGTCTAGGGATTTTAGGGTCTATGGTTTTCTGGGTCGAGGGTGTTTAGGGTCTGGGGTTTTTGAGTTTAGAGATTTTAGGTTCTAGAGCTTTTAGGTTTTAGGGTTTTTAGTGTTTAGGGTTTTTAGCATTTAGGGTTTTTAGGGATTATGTATTTTAGTTTTTATGGTTTTTATGGTTTAGGGTTTTTAATGTTTAGATTTTTGTGGTTTAGGGTTTTTAGGTGTTAGGGTTTAGGTTTTAGGGTTTTTAGGGTCTAGTACTTTAGTGTTAAAGTTTTTAGGGTTTAGGGTTTTTGGCGTCTAAGTCTTGTAGTGTCTATGGTTTTTGGATCTAGTGATTTTAGGATCTGGGGATTTTAGGGTTTAAGGTTTTTAGGATTTACGGTCTTATGGTTTAGGGTTATAAGGGTTTAGCATTTTTAGAGTCTAGGGTTTTTAGGTTCTAGTATGTTTAGGGTGTAGGGTTTTTAGGGTCTAGTGTTTAAGTGTCTCAGGTTTTTAGGGTCTAGGCTCTAGGGTCTATGGTCTATTGTCTAGGGTCAGGGGGTTAAGATTTAGGGGTTTTGGGGTTTTGGATTTTTAGTGTTTAGGTTTTTAGGGTCTTGACTTTTAGGGTCTAGGGTTTTAAGAGTCTACGGTCTAAGGTCTAAGTCTAGGATATAGAGATTTAGGTTTTAGAGTGCTTAAGGTATAGGGTTTTTAGGTTCTAGGGTTTTGATGGTCTAGGGTTTTTAGAGTCTAGGGTCTAAGGTCTAAGGTATAGGATCTAGTGTATTTACATTCTCAGGTTTTTACGGTTTAGGGTTTTTGTGGTCTAGTGGTTACAGGGTCTATGGTTTTAGGGTTTATGGTTATGGTTCTAGGGGTTTAGTGTCTAGGGTTTTTAGGGTCTAGGGTTTTTAGGGTCTAGTGTTTTGAGGTTTTAGGAGTTTTTGAGTTTAGGATTTTTATGGTTTATGGATTTCAGGGTTTTTAGTGTTTAGGATTTTATGGTTTAGGCCTTTTATGATTTATGACTTTTAGGGTTTTGGTTTTTTAAGTTTTAGGGCTTTTAGGGTTTACAGTTTTTACAGTTTAGAGTTTTTAGGTTTTAGGGTTTTTAGGTTTTAGGATTTTTAGGATTTAGGGTTTCAAATGTAGGGATTTTCGGGTCTATGGTTTTCTTTATCTAGAGTTTTTATGGTCTAGGGTTTTTAGGAGCTCGGGTTTTTGGCTTTAGGGTTTTTTTTTTTCAGTTTAGGGTTTTTAAGCTTTAGGGTTTATGGTTTTAGGGACTAGGTTTTTAGGGCTTAGGGTTTTTAGGGTCTAGGTTATTTAGGGTGTACAGTTTTTAGTGTCTAGAATTTTTAAGGTCTAAGATTTTTAGGGTTTATTGTTTTTCGGGTATAGGTTTATTAGGGTCTACAGTTTTTAGGGCCTAGGTTTTTTTGGGTTTAGGATTTTAGGGTATATGGTTTTTAGGGTCAGGGTGATTGGAAATGTTATTCTGTAAATATGTTTCTCATACTGCTTAATTAACAAAGCCCTGTTAGCCAATAGGAAACTAGATAGGTGGGGCTAGGAGACTAGAAGGAGGAAAGAGGTAATAGTTAGGAGGAGTCAGGATGTAGAGTATGGAGAAAGAAGATGCCTGCAGCGGCTCTCCGATAAGATGACCACGTGGAAATACTTAGATAAGTAGAAATAGGTTAATAGTTAAGACAGAGCTAGACAATAAACAATAATGATAACTGGCCGCCAACAGGATTGTATCAAATACAGAGTCTCTGAGTGTGATTTGGGGCTGGCAGCCAGACCAGTGGTGGGCGGGCTGGCAGGCTGGTGGTCTGACAGAAAACAGACATGCTACACTAGGGTGCTTAGGGCCTAGGGTTTTAGGGTTCAGGATTTTTAGGGTTGAGGTTTTTGTACAGTATAGTGTTTTTAGGATCTAGGGTTTATTAGGGTCTAGGGTTTTTAGGGTGTAGGGTTTTTATAGTCTAGTGTTTTTAGGGGCTAGGATCTTTAGAGTTTAGTTTTTCAGGGTCAAGTGTTTTTAGGGTCTAGAGTTTTTAGGGTTTAGGATTTTAGGGTTTATGGATTTTAGGGTCTAGAGTGTTTCGGGTCTAGGGTTTAAGGGTTTAGGGTTTCTAGGGTCAGGGTTTTTTTAGAGTGTATGTTTTTAGGGTTTGGGTTAACTAGGGTCTAAGGTTTTTACGTTGTAGGGTTTTTATAGTCTAGGGTTTTTAGGGGCTAAGATTTTTAGAGTCTAGGTTTTTCAGGGTCTAGGGTTTTTAGGGTTTATTGTTTTTAGGGTCTAGAGTGTTTAGGGTCTAGGGTTTAAGGGTTTAGTGCTTCTAGGGTCGAAGTTTTTTAGAGTATCGTCTTTTTAGGGTCTAGGGATTTTAGATTTTAGGGGTCTTAGGGCTTAGGGTTTTAGGGTCGAGGTTTATTAGGGGCTAGGTTTTTTAGGGTCTAGGGTTTTTAGGTTCTAGGTTTTTTAGGGCCTAGGTTATTTATGGTCCAGTGATTTTAGGGTCTAGTGTTATTAGGGTTTAGGGTCTAATGTCTAAGGTCTAAGGTCTAGGGCTTTTAGGGTCTATGGTTTTTAGGGTCTAGGATCTAAGGACCAGGGTCTATGGACTAGTATATTTAGGGTCTAAGTTTTTTAGTGTCTAGGGGTTTTAGGGTCTAGGGATTTTAGGGTCTAGGGTTTTTATGGACTAGGGGTTTTATGGTCTAGGGTTATTATGGTCTAGGTTCTAGGGTCTAGTGTCTAGGGTCAGGAGGTAGGGTTTAGGGTTTTTCGGGTTTAGAGATTTTAGAGTTTATTGCTTATAGGGTCTAGGTATTTTGGCGTCTAGGGTGTTTAGTGTCAAGGTTTTTTAGGGTCTAGGTTTTAGGGTCTAGGGTTTTTAGGGTTTATTGTTCTTAGTGTCTAGGGTTTTTAGGGTCTAGGGTTATTAGGGGCTAGGTTTTTTAGGGTCTAGTGATTTTAAGGTCTAGGGTTTTTAGGATCTAGGGTTTTTAGGGTTTATTGTTTTTAGAGTCTATTTACTTTAGGTTCTAGTGCTTTAGAGTCTAAGTTCTAGGGTCTTTGGTGTAGGGTCTAGTGTCAGTGGGTTAGAGTTTAGAGTTTAGGGTTTTTAAGGTTTGGGGACTTTAGGGTTTGGGGATTTTAGTGGTTAGGGTTTTTAGGGCCTAGGATTTTTAGGGTCTGGGGTCTAGGGTCTAAGGTCTAGGCTCTAGGTGTTTTATGGTTTAGGGTTTTTATGGTCTAGTATTTTTATGGTATAGGGTTTTTGTGTTTAGGGTTTTTACGATATAGGTGTTTTAGAATCTAGCATTTTTAGCGTCTAGGTTTTTATTGTCTAGGGTTTTTAGGGTCTAGAGTCTAGGGTCACGGGGTTACTGGTTAGGGTTTTTAGGATTTAGGGTTTTTAGGGTTTATGAATTTTAGGGTGTATGGTTTTTTAGGGCTTTTAGGATTTACGGTTTATAGTGTTTAGGGTTATTAGCCTCTAGGTTTTTTAAGTTCTAGGTTTTTTAGGTTCTTGGATTTTTAGGGACTCTTGTATTTAGGGTCTATGGATTTTAGGGTGTAGTATCTAGGGGGTTTAGAGACTAGTGTCAAAGGTAGGGTGTTTGGGTTTAGGGTTTTTAGGGGTTAGGGTTTTTAGGGATCAAGTTTTTTATTTTTTGGGGTATTTAGGTTTTAGCGTTTTAGGATTTAGGGTTTTTAAAATTTAGGTTTTTTAAGATTTATGGTTTTTAGGGTTTAGAGTTTTTAGTGTCTAGGTCTTTTAGTGTCTGTGGTTTTTAGGATCTAGGGTTTTTACGTTCTAAGATTTTTGGGGTTTAGGGTTTTTAAGATTTAGTGATTTTAGGGTTTAGGGTTATAAGGGTTTAGGGATTATAGAGATTAGTGTTTTTAGGTTCTAGTGTTTTTAAGGTATAGGGTTTTTAGGGTCTAGTGTTTTAAGGGTCTAGTGTTTTTAGGGTCTAGGTTTTAGGGTCTAGGGTCTAGGGTCAGAGGATTAGAATTTAGGGTTTTTAGAATTTAGGGAATTTAGGCTTTAGGGTATCGGGTTTTTAGGGTCTAAGTATTTTAGGGCCTAGGGTCTAGGATCTAAGGCCTATGGTCTAGGTTTTTACGTTCTAGTTTTTTTACTATTTAGGGTTCTTATTGTCTAATGTTTTTAGAGTCCAGGGTTTTTAGTGTTTAAGCTTTTTCGGGTCTAGGGATTTTAGAGTCTAGGGTTTTTAGTGTCTAGGGTTTTTAGGGTCTAGGGTTATTAGGGTCTAGGGTTTTTAGATTTTAAGGTTTTTAGAGTTTATGGTATTTAAGCTTTATGGTTTTTATGGTTAATGGTTTTTAGGGTTTAGTGTTTTTAGGGCCTCGGTTTTTATGGTCTAGTGTTTTTGGTTCTATGGTTTTTAGAGTCTAGGGTATTTAGGATTTATGTTTATTAGGGTTTAGGGTTTTTAGGGTCTAGGTTTTTTGGGTCTAGTGTTTTTAGGGTCTAGGGTTTTAGGGTCTACTGTTTTGTTAATCTGGGACTTTTAGGGTCTATGGTTTTTAGGGTCTAGGTTTTATATGATCTAGGTGTTTTATGGTCTAGGGTTTTTAGGGTCTATGTTTTAGGGTTTAGAATTTTAGAATTTATGGTTTTATCATCTAGGATGTTTATGGTCTACGTTTTTAGGGTGTAGGGTTTTTATGGTTGAGATTTTTTAGAGTATATGTTCTTTTAGGGTCTAGTTTATTAGGGTCCAGGGTTTTTAGGATGTAGGGTTTTTATATTCTAGGGCTTTTTGGGTCTAAAATCTTTAGGGTCTAGGTTTTTCAGGGTCTAGGGTTTTTAGGGTCTAGGATCTAGGGTCTAGTTTCTAGTTTCTAGGGTCTAGGGTCTAGGGTCTTGGGTCAGGGGCTTAGGATTTAGGGTTTTTAGGGTTTAGGGTTTGTGGTTTTTAGGGTTTAGGTTTTTAGGGTTTAGGTTTTTTAGGTTATAGTGATTTTAGGGTCTCTGCTTTTATGGTCTAGGGTTTTTATGGTCTAGGGTTTTTATGGTCTAGGGTTTTAGGGTTTAGATTTTTTAGGATTTAGGGTTTTTAGGGTTTAGGGTTTTGAGAGTCTAGGATATTGGGTTTATGGTCAAGGGTCTAGGGTCACAGGGTTAGGGTTTAGGGTTTTTAGAGTTTAGGGTTTTTATGGTTTAGGGTTTTTAGGGTTTAGGGTTTCAACGGTCTAGTGTTTTTAGGATCTAGGGTTTTTAGGGTTTAGTTTCAAAGGTCTAAGTTTTAGGGTCTAGAGATTTTAGGGTAGTGTTTTTACGTATTAGGGTTTTCTCTGTCTAGGGTTTTTAGGTTCTATGATTATTAGCATCTAGGGTCTATGGTCTAGGTTTTTTAGGGTCTAGGTTTTTTTGTTTAGGGTTTTCAGGTTTTAGGGTTTTCGGGGTCAGGGGGTACTGATTAGGGTTTGTAGGTTTATGGTTTTTACAGTGTATGGTTTTTAGGTTGTAGGGATTTTAGAGTGTAGGATTTTAAAGTTTAGGATTTTAGGGTTTAGGGTTTTTAGGGTTTAGGTTTTTTAAGGTGTGGGATTTTTTAGTTTTAGAATTTTTAGAGTCTAGGGTTTTTAGGGTATAGGATTTTTATGGTCTTGGGTTTTTAGGGTGTATGGTTTTTAGTGTCCAGGTTCTAGGTCTAGGTTCTATGGACTATGTCTATGGTTCTATGGTCTATGGCCTAGGTTATTAGGGTCTATGGTTTTTAGGGTTTAGGGTGTTTAGGTTCTAAAAGTTTTAGTTTCTAGAGTTTTTAGAGTCTAGGATTTTTAGTATCTAGGCTTTTAAGGGTCTAGGATTCTTAGGGTCTATGGTATTTAGGGTCTCAGGTTTTTAGTGCCTGGTTTTTCATGGTCTATTGTTTTTAGGGTTTATTGTAATTAGGGTCTATGTTATTTAGGTCTATTATTTTTAGTGTCTAGGGTTTTTAAGGTTTATGATTTTTATGGTTTTTTTTTTGCGTCTAGGATTTTTTGAGTCTAGGGTTTTTAGCGTTAGGGTTTTTAGGGTCTGGGTTTATTAGATTCTAGAGTTTTTACAGTCTAGGTTTTTAGGGTCTAGTGTCTAAGGTAAAGGTCTAGGGTCTGGGGATTAGGGTTTAGGAATTTTAGGGTTTAGGGATTTTAAGGTTTAGGGTTTTTAGGGTTTAGTGCTTTCAGAGTTTAGGGTTTTATGCTTTAGGGTTTTTAGGGTTTAGGGTTTTTAGTTTCTTGGGTTTTATGGTTTAGGGTTTTAGGGTTTAAATTTTTTAGGGTCTAGGTTTTTCAGCATCTAGGGTTTTTGGTCTAGGGTCTATGGTCTAGGGTTTTCAGAGTCTAGTGTTTTTAGGGTCTAGTGTTATAAGATTATAGGTTTATTAGTGTTTAGGGTATTTAGGGCCTAGGGTTTCTAGGGTCTAGGCTTTTTAGGGTTTAGGGTTTTTAGGGTCTAGGTTTATTAGAGTGTAGAGTTTTTAGGGTATAGTGTTTTTAGAATGTAGTGTTTTTAGGTTCTAATGTTTTTATGGTCTAGGTTTTTTAGGGTCAGGTTCTAGAGTCTAGGGTTAGGGTCTCGGGTCAGGGGGTTAGGGTTTATGATTTTTAGGGATTAGGGATTTTGGGGTTTAGCGTTTTTAGGGGTTAGAGTTTTACAGTTTAGGGTTTTTAGGGTTTAGGGTTTTTAGCACTGACACACAGAACCACAAGGTTTTAGCAAAATGCCAAAAGGAGATAGGACCCTCAATGTGACAGAAGTCTCACACATTGATTTTGTGCTCTATATATGTGTCACATCATTGACATACAGATTCACAGCACTCAAACACACTGTCCCAACACTCTTGCCAACTGTGAAAGCACTCTTTTAATGTGTCAGGCTGACTCAAACAATGATTAACACCTTTGCAGTGCGCTAAGCACTGATGCACAGGCACATTCCATGCTGAATCACTATAAAAACACTCTCCCCCATTACATATTACTCTCAAAATATGTAACAACACAAGTAAGGTGGTTTCCGACCTGCACACATCGACATAACACTCACGCAGGGTCATAGTAATCAAGCCTGAATAACAACACTCAACCGTATGGCACAGCACACACTCCCAGTGTCAGAGACTCTTTCACAGTGTTTCATCATGCTAGCACGGTCACAACACTAACACTAAAATTCACAGCATGCACACACACTGCCACAATACTCTCACAAAGTGGCCCACTACACTCACACATTTTCACAGCAATTATGCCCAGTGTTGCAGGGCTCATGTACATTGTTGTAGTTCTCATAAACACTGTCAATGCCCTCACTTATAGAATCAAAACACTTAACAATACTCTCACAGGAGTCTGTCACACTGTCAGAGCACTCACATAAAGTTCCTCAGCACTCTCACCCATGTGTAAATATAATTATAAAGGAAACACAGTATTCACACACGGAATCAGCACACTCACCAATGGTCAAAACACTCTCCCAGGGAAAGAGTAGTCTTGCACAGCATTTTCTCACCTTCACTGTGTCACAGCTCTGAAGTACAGATTCACACCTGAAACCCACACTGTTTCAAACCTCTCGGAAAGAGCCACATTACTCTCACAAAGAGCACAGCACATTGGTTCAATTTTGTAGAACACACACACACACACACACACACACACACACACACACTTTTTCAGCACTCAAAAAGACTGTCACAGAACTCTGGCACAGAATCAAACACTCCATACTGTCATGGCATTCTTCTCACAATATCATAGCACTCTCAATATTCCAGCATTCTCTCAGTGTGTCTGAGCGGGAACTAACAGAATACCAGCATTTGCACACAATGTCTAAGCTGGCTGCAATGTGTGAAAGCACTCCTTCTAGGGTTATTGTCATATTCATAACTAGGGTTAGGGTTAGGGTTAGTGTTTGGGTTAGGTTTAGCTATAGATTCAGTGTTGGGGTGAGATTAGCATTAGGGTTAACTTCGGGGTTTGAATTGGGGTAGCGTGAGCATTACAGTTTGGTTAGCAGTATCTTACAATGTTAACTCCCTCACTCTGTGTCACAGCACAGAAGAACAAATTCATAACACTCACATATTTTTTAATCTGTCTTTTACAGAATCAGAACTCACTTGCACAGTGATTTCGCATTGATGCCTTGTATCAAGCATTGACTTAAACTTTCATGCCATTCACAAACACTGTAACAGCTCTCTTGTAAAGGGTCATATTATTCTCACAGTGTTTCTCAGCGCGTATATAGGGTTTCAGAGTAGCATACATTGTTACTAATAGAACGACATTATTGACACATACTATCTCAGCACTCTGGAGATGTGTCAATGCACTCCCTCAGCATATATCTTCTGTTGTCATGTACAGAGACTTCTCACAACATTCCAGTTGTCCCCACAGGATGCCCTCTAATATATACAGAATGAATCCTCCCTTGTCCTTACATGGACTTCTCACAACTTTCCAGGTGTCCCCAAATGATGTCCTCTAGGATGTATGTATGTATGTATGTATGTATGTATGTATGTATGTATATCATGTATCTTCCCTTGTCCTTTACAGGGAATACTCACAACATTCCAGGTTCCCCTCAGGATGATGTCTAGGATAAATATATCATATATCCTCTCTGCTCCTGTAAAGGAATGGCTCACACACTCCAGGTCCCCTCACAGTATGCCATCTAGATTGATACCACATATATCCTCTCTTCCTGTACAGGACTTCTCACAACATTCCAAGTGTCACCACATTCTACCATCTAAGATAGATACAGCGTATATCCTCCCTTTCCGTACAGGGACTTCACACAGCATTCAAGGTATGCACACGATGCCCAC
>JANBXA010000566.1:80000-99308 GCA_030556225.1 Cricetiscus sungorus
TTCCATCCATTTGCCTGCAAATATCAAGATTCTGTTATTTTTTTCTGCAGCATAGTATTCCATTGTGTAGATGTGCTACATCTCCTTTATTCATTCGTCAGCAGTGAAATCTTGTCTGGCATGGATGGTAACTACAGCAATATTTTACATTTGAGTCCTGCTTGCCTTTTCATACAACATACCTCAGCAGACAAGGCAAGAATTTCTTATCCAAATGACTAGTTTTGGCACAATGAAAGCAAAATCCATATGGAGGTTCTTCTATGCAATCATCCTTTATGAATTAAATTGGTGCTGATTGGAGCAGTGCCACAGACTGCTCAGTGGGTTGCAGGTCTGTGTGTAGACCAAGACTCGGATGACCAGGTCAGGAGTGGCTTCGGCTTGACAGACAGACACAAACACACCTGAGGAGGTTTGCGAACTGCTGCCAAGTTTACTTCAAAGTATCAGGTTTTTATACAGAAAGCTTAAGGAACAGATCTTTAGCCACAGTTTAAAGATTTACAGACATACTATAAAGGCATCAACAATTACTTTGAAACATGAGGTCGTAAATACATCTAAGCAAGTGTGTAGCCGGGAACCTCTGATTATTTTGGCCTGCTTATGGTCAGCGTATCAGAGATTTGATTTGTTGAGTTTAGAGAATAATCTTTGTCTCTGGATAGTAAATCTCTAATAGTATTGATTTAAGGGCCCTAAGATCCCAAATTAGGGTATCGTAGTGAATCCCACAACAGTTTTGCTGCTGGTGGGCTAATAACAGGTAGGGTCACATTGCGGGTAAATTCTTACAGCCTTAGCCCTAATTGATTTATCAGGCCCTGGCTGACATCTGAAGTCACAACTGGCGCCTTAGGATCTGTATCTGAAGGCACAGAGGGCAATAGCCATCTATTGACTGCTGATCTGTATCTCTTTCAGTTCCTGAAACTATGTCTAAGTGTTCTCAAGGCATTTCTGAATTACTAGTGCAGCTACAGGCTAATATATCCATGAATAAAAGGCAATATTGTTATCATAGCACAAAACACATCTAGCACCCTTTCCAAACAGCCAGCCACGCAAGCAGCTGCAGGATCCTGGACCACTTTTCCCCAGGATGCATAACCACGTGTGGTGTGAACCTCTGGACAGATAGCCAATGAGATTTCTCAGCCATTGCTACACTGTCTCCACTGGGGCTGTTGTAGCAGAGCAGACATCGCACTGTCATGAAATTCTTAGGTTATTAATGATCTTGAAGCCATACTCTGGTGGTGATTGAAAAGATTGAAGGTCACCTGTCTATCAAATATGCCTGTTTTACCTTGAAAACATGCCTAATTTGGCTACATGTTTGATTGTTATAAATGACTAACTACTAATCTGTTTTATCTGTTTTTCATTTTTTTTCTCTCTGTTTTTATTTTACATGTCGATCCCAGTTTCCTCTCCTTTCATCACTCCCTCCATCTTGCCCTCCATTTTACCATCTCTGCCACCTTACCTGCACCTGGACCACCCTCCCCTCCTGTTCCCCCACCCCCTTTCCACATGTAGGGCTATTCTACCAGGTGGGGTCATGTAAATCTTTCCAGTAATTAGAAGTAGTGACTAGGGATTCTCTCCTTTTTCTAGGTTAAGGGAGTATCCCTCCATGGGGGATGTGTCCTCAAGGTCCTTTTATGCACAAGGAATACATTCTGTTTCCACTGACTGAGGTCCCTTTGACTGCTCAGAGTCAAAATAAAATCCAGATGCAGAGAGACAAGACAAGTCCAGGTTACAAAACACATAAAGACATCTGACCTGAACAAGGAGGAGCTAATGGGGCCCCCCAGGCAGATGGCAGGGAATCCAGCATGAAACTGACTCAGAACCCCTGAATAGGGTCTCCGTTAGATGGACTAATCTGTTTTTCTTAATTATACATTATTTTTAAATAAGTTGCATAAGTGCAGCTCCTTAAACAAGAGTAGAAACATATATCCAGTACAGCAACAAAAAAATCTTTACATTTGTATCAGTATACTAAAGCCCATATCAATGTAAACTAATTGAGGTTAATATTCCTTTTAGAGTTATATTCCTCCTATATGATTACAAACATATATAGAAATAAAAATCAGGTAACCAAAAAAAATACCCTTCCTGCTTATTGGTAATATGAATATTTTATTGTCTAGATTTCTTCCTGGTGTATGAGGGAAAAGGCAACTTTGGGAGACAAACATATTTTTTACAGTAATTCTCCAGGAGTCCCTTGTAAGCTATTTGTTTTTGTTGCATTGTAGCTATGTGATCATCATTGGTTGTTATCATGATTGTCATTTTTGTGTTCAATGTGTTTATGTGTGTATTTATTCATCATTGCACCTTTGTGAATTGCTACAATTATTCACTTACCTATTTTCTCCCCATATTTGCACCTATAGCATGGGGTCATTGCACCTATAGCTTGGGGTCAAGCTGTTCTAAAAGTAATAGAATGAACAGAAGAATATTTTCATTTCAGTTAATAGAAAAGGATTAAGATAGAGGCAATTAATGCTACTGTCTTCATTCTGGAAATAAGAAAATTGGAGCATGTGAAATATGTATGAATACTTGTCAATGTAGTCGAATGGTATAATGATGCCTTCATTGTCATGTGTATGTCACTATGAGCATGTAGTTGTTTAATAGACATGAAAATAAGTATAACTCAAAAATGAGTCTTGCATTTGGCTTAAAATCATTGACTCTATAAAGTTATTCTATAAGTGGGTGTGCTTATTTTAACATGTGGGAGGTGTACAAGAATGTGAGAGAATATTGGATCATAAAGGTTGCCTGGCAACCCTGATGAAATTCTATATTCCGTTATCATGGGCCAAGAACCAGGGAGTGGATTAGATGTAGTGTTATCACTGGATATTTTAGGGATCCCAGATAAGTATCTCATAAATATTTTAATGACATCATTTGTGGAAATTGATTCTCCTAACCAAGTCATAACCAAATCTCTGGAAGTTGGCCTACAGCTATTAATATAATACAATTCCAAATTACCTAATATCAGGAAATATAGTCTGTAGAGAAGCAGTTTAAAGACTTTTGTTGATGAATATCATCTTTCCTAATGAGTAAAACTATGGACTAAGAAGATAAAAGAATCACAATTAATCAACAAAAGTGAGTTTTCCATTGTTAACTTACTTAAGGAAAGTGTTAATCCATTCATTAGACTAGACTGAGGAACAATTGGAGAGTAGTTTACCTCTAATGAGGAAGGTGCCCAATATCAACTATCTGATATCCTCTTAAACCCTGGATCCACAGTGACATTTAATCATTTACTAATTATACTACTGAAATCTGTGATTAAATAATCATTGTTTTATGGTGTTTGGCACAATGTTACCTTGTGTGTGTCCAGTATGGCAGACTATATCTGTCCGATTATGCAATTATTTAGTTATTAAAATAGGACATTAGATAATAGATGATAGGTGGATTTTTACACCTTGTTGCAGATAATTGTGGCAAGTCATTTCATTATTTGATTATTTAAATCAATTATGGTATCATTTTCTTATCTCCCTATGGATTAATTATGAGATATTGTCTCATTATTCATTCACCATAGTGTTAAAGCCTAATATTAAATAATCAATGATCTCTTGAGTTTTGCCAAGTCTTGTGGAATTCAAGTGAAAATACCATCAAAGAATTCAAGTTTTTAATTACTTATTTATTAAAATATGTCATTATTCAGTGATGACTGGATTTTGAGGCACATTATAGGAGTCAAATGTGCTAGACCATCATATTATATGATGTTATACTGATTTACTTTTAAAATTGGTCATTAAATAATCAAAGATTACTGGAATTTAGTTCTACCTTGTTTGATCAAGTATGCCAGATCATGTAAATATGTAACTGAATTATTCAAAACTATGATGACATTATGGACCACTAGTCTGTTTTGGAGTCAGTTTGTGGGAATTGTTGATGTGATATCATATTATTACTTGGTCCCATAGTTATTTAAATAGATCATTACATCAGCCATGATACTTCAAGTTTGATGCCACCTTGCTGAAATTTATGTGCAAGGTTATCTAATTATTTATATATTTGATTGTTTAGATAAATCATTATTCCAATGAAAGTTTAGTCTGACTCCACTATGTGTGATTTAAGAAGGCAACAACATCTCATTATTCAATTATTTTATCATTATATATTAATTATTTAAAATGATGATAATGTTATCCTTCATGACTGGAGTCTGGCCAGTCTTCCCTGGAAGTTAATTGTGCCTCATTATTTAATTACCGATGAATTACTTCTTTGACAATCACTGGAGTTTGGTTCCACCTTATGGGCATTAAGAGTGCAGCACCATCCAATTATTTACTTATTTGATTACTTCAATGTTGATGGGGTCATCACTTTAGAGTTTGGCTGCTGTGTGATGGACACAGCAGATGATTGGAGCCAGGAGCTGCACCCAGAGCTTGAGGAACACTGTGAGATCCAGTGATTAATGATTACATAATAATATATTTTAATGATTAATTGATTAAGTAATTTAAAAAAAACTGGATGGTCTTGCATTATCAATTCCCAAGGGGATACACCAGAACTGAGCCATGAAGGACACAGCCATCACAAATTTTAAATACTCAAAATTTAATAATCAGCTGATCATAAGATCTTATCTAATGAACACTGTCTGGCACATCTCATGACACTCCACCAAGATACTACAGTCATATTGAGGCTACTGTAGTGACTGGGTCCAAAATAGCATGGGCTGTGGCAGCAGTGATGGAGAGGTGCCTTCACCTGCAGAGCCAAGAGAGGGCATCTCCTCACTCTCTGTGATGTCATCCCCAGTAATTTCTGCCTTGGCATCCACTATGATGCTGCCTGTGCCACTGGTGGTGCTGCTTGTCCTTTTCATAGAAGAGGTCAGTGAAAACAGGGATGTGGATGAAGAGCTTCAAGGTGCTCCTTGAGATTGCCATACTCTACACTTGTCTTAGTCATATCATGATGCTTTCTCTAGGTGAGACTCTGATCATTTCTCCACTTTACCTTTGATTTTGGGAATATGTCCTCCCCAGAGACAGAGAGAGAGAGAGAGAGAGAGAGAGAGAGAGAAGCATTGTGTTTCTGTGTCATGCCTGGCATTTCTAGGAACTCACAGCTCCCTACATATCTCTACCCAATAAAGTTACAGAGGGACTTTTGTAATCTTACAGTTGGTGTCTCAGGGAGCTATATAGAGAGGGAGAATGGGAAGACATTAGGCAAGAAAGTAACCAGGAGGCCAGGGCAATGGTATTCACCTAGCAGTCAACTTAGAAGATATCAACAGTGTGAACGAGGGCTTCTGTAGTCTGTCTGTGTTTATATGAGACTGGCTCTCTTTTCTGTATTGAAAAGCATTTCCCTACAAAATATGATATACCATCTGGGTATTGCTATCCTGGACACCTTGGATGGAAGTGTATAAAGGAGGCAGGGAGGGAGATAAAGATAGTGGAGGAGGTAGCTATGAAGGTGGACAGATATAAGGTAAGAGAAATCTGTGTGTGCAGGTTCAGGTGTCTTGGTGTGGGATGGTCATTTTACCCACAGGTTGATGTGTTGTTCCATGCTGTGTATGTACACTTGTTTCTTTCATATTTGTCTGGTTCTCTGGAGGTAAAGGATGAAGGAAACTAGAGGGCATCCTGTGGGAACACCTGGAATTTTTTTGAGAAGTCCCTGTACTGGAAAAGGGAGGATATATGCTATAAGCATATGTGTGACAACAGAGAATTGTGTATTTTTCCTAGGTGTGTAGCTTGCCTTTTCTCAGACACTTGAATCTGTTGTGCCTATGACAGCAAACACATAGGTGTCTTTCTACATAAGATCCAGAAAGTCCCATATTCGACTGTGTCTTGTGGACTTACAAGAAAGGAAAGAAATTTCCTAAGTAGTGTTTGGTGAAAGGGATGAAGTGCAAGGCTGTGGACAAAAGGTAGATTTTAACAGACCTGAAAATATCTAACAATAGGTGTCTGGTGATTCCTAAGATATGGTTAAGTAGGGGACACTGAGCTAGCCTTTGGTAGTCAAGGATGCAGGTGGGATGGTATGTTTATTTTTTAATGTGTCCTTGTGTCCACATCTATGGAACTGGGCAGCCTGTTTTCTGGGACAATGTCAAGGTTGCCCCAAGTCCCCTGATGGTTCATGTTTTAGATCATGTGGTGGTAGCATTCCACCTGAACACTGATGGAGGGTACCATGGGGATGAAGTTCAAAAGTTCAGCTTTGTCACCTGTACATCACGAAACTGGTTCCCTCATGAGTGCACACATCTGCTTTCAGTTTAGCTTTTGTCCATCCCAGAAGCATTCTTCCTGGTGAGAAGATATTGCTAAGCTTATCACCATTACACCTTCCTATTTGTATCTACTCTTGGATACCACAACCCTGCCTCCCTACCATTCCTCCATCGCAGTATCAATTCTATTAGTCTATTTCTTGGCTGTCAGGCTTGACTGTAATTTGGTTTTCCCCAGTGTACAATGATTTAGCTGACCAAAGGCCATCCTGGCAGCTGAGGTGATTATGGATGGCCATGATTAGGTACATAGCTTCTGGATCTCAGATGTTTGTGGGGAGTGACCTTCAGAATAACTTGGATGGGCAGCTACGGGCATCACTCAGGCCCAATACCCATGTTCATGACATTGGTTGTTAAGCACGTCTCTTATGCTACAGACTGGTATGACTGGCATGACTGGCATGATGTTTCTGTAGGCTTTACTAAGGCTTTTCCAGTAAGCCTGTGTTTTCTCTTGGGGTCTTCTGAGGAATGTCAGAGTCCAAAATCAAATTGTGTTAGGGCAGTGAAGAAGATAACTCTGAGTTCTGTGACTCCCATCTCTCCTCCATACCCTGTCTCTCCAGACCCTTTGGAATTCAGACCTCAGAGCAGTGCAAGTATTCCATTTCTGGATTTCCTTGGTTGCTTTTTGGCTATTTTGGAGTATGATGCAAAAGGAATTCGTAGGTTTGTTTGTGTTTTGTGTTTGGAAGCCACTGAGGGAGTGTCCAATAATGTCCTGAGTAATTTGCAATTCTGGGTGCACTAATGACATCTAACAAGACATTTACAGGACATGCCATCACATCTTATTTCTTTTGTCATGGCTGCAGGCTGCCTAGAGAGGAGCTCTAAGTGAGGAACCATAAGACCTAAGCAGGTTTCCTGCATTCTCCTTGGCACAGAAGAAAACTTGAAGGAAGTAGGGTCCTGGTGCCACAGTATGGGTACCAGGTGCTTAGCTTGCTGTGCCTAGCTAATTCAGTCTCCTGGGTCCAGAGTGCCCACATCAGGCAGGATCAGTGGACAAGTCTATAAGGACACTGCATCCTGGCCTACATCTGGCCTGATGTGTTTAATTGCCCATACCACTGCCTGAAGCTTGTGCACAGTACCAACTGCCCCCCATTTGTTCCTGAACATCCCCAGCAGCACCCACAATAAACTTTTGGAAAGCACACACTGCGCAGTATGCCTGGCCTACATTCATTGTCTCGTGGCCAAATTGTCATTTTATTCCATTAATAACTCCTTGACTGCCATCCTTTATCCACATTTTAACAGTGTTCTGTCTGGATTTCCTTTAGTTTTTCTTAGACATTTTTTTATAGTTCTAAGATATTTCAGTGTTTGAGAACCATTAGAAAAAGTTTCTTATCCAGAGAACAACACCTGAACTTTTGAAGGGGTATGGGAGGCACTAGCCTCATGATCATATTCAAACTGGCATAGAGTTCAATGCAGGGATTCAGAGTTTAAGCATCCAGAGTAGTGTGTGAACTAAAGAGTATGCAAAAGATCCCAGGCATATCTGTAGATACCACGCAGACCAGTTCAGGATTCCTTGTCCCTAAATCCCCAATAGGCTTGCTCTCTGATGCATGTTACCCATGCTGTTGGCATGTCCTGAGTTTTGCTAACTACCTCATCTTGCCTTACATCTGGAAGAACAGCCTAGATCACAGGTTGAATGCCTGTTGTTCTGCATTTCTCTGTCCAGATATCATCTCAGCTGTTACAACACTTAGAGAAGTTTCTGAATTTGAAAGACTGCACAATCTAGAGAATCAGAACTATATATATATATATATATATATATATATATATATATTATCATGTCTGGGTTTATTATTTGTGTGTTCTTTGGAAAGGAACTTCTGGAAAAGCACATAATAAGTCCCAGAGAGATAGATATTAGATTATTAGTGTGTACTATAGTGGTGTTTGCTAAGGTTTTATATGGACTTAGATATTAGCGTTTACAAAAAGTTTCCCGTGTGCCATGCTTCAGCTCATGATAAGGTGGTCACAAAGTCAGCAGTGAGTTGTCGTGTGTGTGTGTGTGTGTGTGTGTGTGTGTGTGTGTGTGTGTGTGCAGAGTCTGTAGTTGTACCCTGGTGGGTGAGTACATTTTGTGCAAATCTTATAAAAGGTGGCAGTACTGTAATTAGTATTGCTCAGTAGCAGAGTAACTCACACCACCTCTGTACACCCAATGAGCACACTCAGTATCCTCAGAACAGTTGACTCCAGGACTCTGGGGGAAATGCAGAGTTGCAAAAGAATACACAAGGTGGACTCAAATAGGCAGGGAAGTGGTCTTCTTCTTAGAGTCCTCTTGCAGGATCTCATAAATGTGGAGGATGACCCCTGTAGACTTTCCATGTACACGGGAGAACAACAGTCTGTTGAGAACAGAAAATTATATCCCTACTGAATATGGATTATCACCTGAATACAGACAGAAATAATATATTTGATGTCATGGATGCAAGTGTAAACAGGATCCAGGGATACAGGGATATAGAGATAGAAGAAGAGGTACCTGTGAAACTGGATATATACATGGATAGAAAAATGAGATTTGGGGTTTAATTTTATGTCATTTTTATGGCATGTTCTTTTAGCATGCAGGCTGGTGGGCAAAAACATTCTGTGTATAGAAACACTTTTTTTTCTGTTCCATTGATACAAGACCCTTGATAGAAATCCTCAATTCATCTTGGGGGTTTCATCTGAGGAAACACGGAATTTTGGGGGATATATATGTGTAAAATTGGGGGAGTGGATATTTGCTATAGGCACCGATGTGTGACAATCAAGAATGCCTTATTTCCCCTACATGTCTAGGTGGCCTTTCTTCTGTCTATTTTAATAACTTCAGAGAGCTCTGAGTCCCCTGTCTTCCTGGACTTGGGCACAGGTAGATGGGTGTCTACAGAGGATTAATTAAGTTCCATTTCTGAGGGTAATTTGAGGACTGTGTAAAACAGCATTTTTCTAAATGGACCATACCAGGAAGTGGAGAATGTCAGGATGTGGAAGAAAAAATATTGTGACACTGGTGATACATTGATTAATATTTATGAAAGACAGTCTAAATCAAAATAGCCAAACAGCCATACTGAATATCTTTAGAAGCTATATCTAAAGATACTGTCTGAAACTTTATTACAAGGACTCACGATTAAGAAATAGAGGAAATTTTGTAAGGAGAAGACCACACAGACTTCATAAAATGTATCCAGTCTTGAAAAAATACATCATGATTGGGCCAGGGTGCATCTTCAACAACTCCCCCACATGCCAGGATGTTGCTGGGTCTGCTCTGAGCACAAAGGAGCCAAATATCCATGCAACATAAACCTAAGGCCGCACTTGCCTAATCTTTGGTCCCCATATAAGGCCCTCTGTTAGACGAAAGACTTCCAAGGGAGATTATATCATGCAGAGTTACAGACATTGAAACACTGGCCCACCTATGCCTACTGTGAGACTTGGGTAGAGAGAGAAACTCCACATTCAACAACTGGAAGGCGTGATAAGAAAAATGCCAATACAAGAAAACTCCAAACAATACAGGGACAAGCATGACACCACCAGAATCTAGGAAATCTAACCCAAAAACACCTGGAAACACCAAAGCCGATGAACTAGAATAGAACCAGCTATAAAATAATTTTGTAGAGATGATAGATGCCATCAAACAGGATGTGCAAGGATATCTTAAAGAAATGGAAGAAAAATCTAAAAGCAATGGTAAAAGTAGAAGAAAAGACAAGCAAAATATGCAAGAAATGAAAAAAAACAATCCTAAAGAAAGTAAGGAACACCAACAAAAAATCATTCAAACAGATGAAGACAACAATTCAAACAGTTACAGACCTGAAAACTGAAGTATATATAATTAAGGAACACAAACTGATGAAATAATGGAAATAGAAAAACTGGGTAAAAGATCAGGACATACAGGTACAATCATAACCAACAGAATACAAAAATTAAGTAGAGAATCTCAGACGCTGTAAATATGCTAAAAGAAATAGATTCATCGATCAAAAAAATTTAAATCCAACAAATATTTAACACAAAACATTCACGAAATATGGGGCACCATGTAAAGGAAAAACCTAATAATAACAGGCATAAAGGAAGTCTAAGAAGACCAGGTCAAAAGTGCAGAAAACTTATTCAACAAAATCATTGAATAAAACTTTCCCACTCTGAAGAAGGACATACACATGAAAGCACAAGAAGCATGCCAAACGCCAAATAGATGGGACCAAAAAATAATAATCAAAATACCTAATATACTAAATAGAGAAAGAATATTAAGGGTAGCAAAGGAAAAAGGCCAAGTAACATATAAAAGCAGACCTATAAAAATTACACCTAACTTCATCATGGAAACTGTCAAGGACAGAAGGACCTGGATAGATGTTCTATACATAATGAGAGCTAACGAATGCCATCCCAGGCTACTGTACCCAGAAAAACTCGCCATTACTATAGATGGAGAAAACAAGATACTCAATTTCAAAGCAAGATTTACCCAAAACGTATCCACAACTCCAGCCCTACAGAAAGATCTGGAAGGAAAACTCCAACCCAAGGTATTTAACTGCACTCACAAAGACGTAGGCAAAAGATACTCCCAGTTTACCATCCCCTCCCCAAAGAAAAAGTGGGGCAAATATACTCACAATTCATCTGCTAAAAACAAATATAAAACAAAAAAGAATTAACAATCCATGGCCCTTATTTTCCCTCTAAATCAAAGCTGTAACTTGCCTATAAAAAGACCCAGGCCAACAGAATATATACAAAGACAGAATCATTCTTCTGCTGCATTCAAGGAACACATCTAACCTTCAATGAAAGATATTACCTCAGGATAAAGTGTTGGGGAAAGATCTTCCAGTCAAATGGACCTAAGAAGCAAACAGGTGTAGCTGTCTTAAGATCTCACAGCTTAGAATTCTATCCAAGATGAATTTTAAGAGATGAAGGCCATATTATATTTTCACAAAGGAAGTACGTCAGTACAAAATCTGAATAATGAAAATCTATGCCCAAAATGCAAAGGCACCAACATTCATAAAAGAAGCACTACTGAAGTTCAAAACTCTCATGAAACCTCACACACTCATAGTAAGAGAATTCAGCAAGCCAGTTCCTCCATTAGACAGGACCACCAGGCAGAAACTTAACAAAGAAACAAAGGAAAAAATAGAAGTTATGACCCCACTATGTTTAACAGACAACTATACAACATGCCATCCAAACACAAAAGTATATAACTTCTTCTCAACTACACATGGAACATTCTCCAAAATTGAACACATACTAGGCAACATAAGAAAGCTCAACATATACAAAAGAAAATGAGCAGTCCCCTGTATCTTATGAGACCACCATGGTTTAACGTTGGAATTCAACCACAACACAAATCGCAGAAACACAACAAACACATGCAAACTGGAAAATGTGGAATTGCACCATTCCTGGGTCAAGGAAGATACACAAAGAAATTTAAGATTTCCAAGCATCCATAAAGAATGAAGACACAACATACCCAAACATATGGGACACAATGGAAGCAGTGCTAAGAGGAAAGAAGGAATGATCATTGCACTAACTGCCTATATAAAATTAGTTGAGGATAGTCACATTATAGAATTAACAGCATACTCAAAAGCCTTAGAACAAAATGAAACAAGCTCACACTGGCAAAATAGATGTCAGGAATTATCAATTTCAAGACTGAAATCAATAAAGAAGAAACTAGGAAAAAATACAAGTAATCAAAGTAACAAAGAGGTGTTTTATATTTTAGAAAATCTACAATACAATATAGACAAAATTTATCCAGGCTAATTAAAAAGCAGTGAGAGAACATGCAAATCAACAAAAGAAGAAATGAAAAAGAGAACAGACACCAAGGAAATCCAAAAAATTTTCTGGTCATACTTTGAATACTGTACTCCGCAAAATTCAAAAATCAAAGGAAATTTCTGGAAAGCTATCACTTACCAAAACTAAATCAAAAATAGATAATCAACTTAAATATACCTATAAAATCTAGTGAATTAGAAGCAGTCATCACAGCCTCATAACCAAAAAAGCCAAGGCCAGATATCTTCATTACAAACTTCTACCAGAAATTCAAAGAAGAGCTAATCCCAATATTTCTTGCAAATTTCCAGACAAAAGATGCAGAAGGTTCATTATCAAATTCTTTTTATGAGGAGACAATTACATTGGCATATGAGCCAAACAAAGACACAACTAAGAAAGGAAATTACAGACCAATATCGTTCATGAACATTGATCTTAAAATACTCAATAAAATACTGGCAAATAGAATCCACTAACACATAAGATAAATCATCCACCATAACCAAGTAGACTTTACCTCACTGATATAGGGATGGTTCAACATATGAATATCTATCAGCATGATCCAATCAAAGTGCAAAATCATATTGTCATGTCACTAGATGCAGAAAAATTCTTTGACAAATTACAAAACATTTTTATGGTAAAAGACTTGGAGATATCAGTGAAAACAGGAAAATTCCTAAACATAATAACAGCAGTAAACAGTAAACCAACAGCCAACAGCAAGTGAAAATGCATCATTTTCTCTGAGTATGAAGCTGGTTGAATTAGGAGTTCCTCTTTCTCAGTCCTCCAATCATATCCTTTTATTTCCATCTACACTTGCCTACATAATTTCTCCCTACATACCATTTAGTAGCATGTGCACCTAGCAACACATCTTGTAACATAGAGTGAACATAAGTCAGTACAAAAGGCATATACAGATAGCAGGTATGGTATAGGTTCTAATCTCAAAATCATCTGAAAATGATCATTCAACAAATTAAGTCAACATCTATAATGACAAAAACGATAGTTTCTCTGAGTTCACTTACTCACAGCACCCAAGATATAAATTAGATGAATTTCAAATGGACCTTATCTAGTTGGAAAAGTGATGAGTCATCATTCAATGAAGAATAATGAAAGGACCCCTTAATGAAATAATTGTAATATTATTATCTAATTTTAGCCATCATGTCAGGACTAAGATAGTATCTCACAGATGTCTTTATTTGCATTTCCATGATGCCTAAGAATACCAAGCACTTTCTCATGTAACTTTCAGCAATTTTGGATTCTTGTATTGGCAGTTCTCTATTATGTTCTGTACCACAATTTTCCATAGCATTATTTGGTGTTTTGGTGACTAGTTTCTTGAGTTCTTTGTATATTTTGGAGATGAGCCCTCTATCACATGTAGTGTTGGCAAAGATCTTTTCCCACTCTGTGGGCTGCCTTTTGGTCATGGCAACTATGTCCTTTGCCTTACAGAAGTCTCTCAGTTTCAGGAGGTCGCACTGCTACTGGTGTTTTATCCTTGAAGTGGCTTCATGTACCAGGGTTCCTGCTACTTTCTCTTCTAAGAGGTTTGGTATCGCTGGATTTCTGTTGAGGTCTTTGATCCATTTAGACTTAAATTTTCTGCATGACAATAGACATGGTTCTTTTTGTAGTCTACACACCCTCATCCAGTTGTGCCAGTACCGTTTGTTGAAAAAGATTTTCTTCGTCCAAATGCCAAAATAAAACTGAATCCAAACAAGCTTAAAGTGATTCATTAAAATTCAGGAAGAAGACAATTCTGCCCACACTCTTGGTAAATAGAAAATATTATATGTGAGTTACTTGCAAGGACAATAACACAACAAAAGGAGATCAAGGGGATACAAATGAAGGGAAGAAATGAAACTGTCATTATTTTCCAATGATATGATAGTTTACATATGTGCTCCAAAAATTCTACTAGGGAATCTGTCCATCTGAAAAACACATGAAGCAAATTAGCAGGATACAAGATTAACTCAAGAAATATAGTAGCCCTGTTATATGCAGACAATTAAGTGGCTTAGACAGAAATCAGGGTAATATCACCTATAGAATAGCCACAAACAATGTAACAAAGCTTAAATTAATGTTTACCAAACAAGTGATAGATGTATATAGCAAGCACTTTGTGTCTTTAAAGCAAAATATTAAAGAAGATACCAGAAAATGAAAAGATCTCCCATGCTCTCAGATAGATAGGATAAACAGTAAAAATGGCAAACTTGCCAAAAGCAATCTACAGATTTGATGACTAAACCCACAACAATTTTTCAGAGATTTTGAAAGGATAATACTCAAATTTATATGTAAAAACAAAAGGCCCAGGATAGCAAAAAAAAAAAAAAAAAAAAAAAAAAAGAAAAAAAGAAAAATCCACTATGGGCACAAATAATAGACAGGTGGAAAAATGGAATTGAATCAAAAACCCTACCTAAGAACACCTGGTTTTTGACAAAACAGCTAAATGTATACAATGGGAGGAGGAAAGCATCTTCAACAAATGGTTCTTGCACAACTGGATGATGATATATAGAAGATTGTAGATAGACAAATGTCTATCACCATGCATGAAACTTGAGTTCAAATGGATCAAAGACATCAACATTCATCCAGCCACACTGAGACTCTTAGAAAAGAAAGTGGTAGGTACTCTTGAATAAATTGCTACAGGAGACTGCTTCCAGAACATAATACCAGTGGCACAGACACTGAGATCAACAATTAATAAATGGGAACTCCTCAAACTAAGAAGCTTCTCTAAGGCAAAGGACACAGTTGACAAGACCAAACCGCAGCCGACAACATGTGAAAAGAATATCACCAATGCTACATCTGACAGAGGGCTGATCTTTAAAATATACAAAGAACTTAAGGAACTAGTCCACAAAACAACAAATAACTCTATTAAAAAATGGGGAGCAGAACTGAAGAAATAAAACTCAGGAGAAGAAATAAAAAATGCTGAAATACACTTAATTGTTCAACATCATTAGCCATTAGAGAAATGCAAATCAAAACAACTTTGAGATGCTATCTTACTCCTGCCAGAGTGGCTACAGAATCTCACAGAGACATATGACCTGAACAAGGAGAAGCTAAAGGTCCCCAAGACTGATAGCTGGGTACCCAGCATTAGATCAACTCAGATCCCGTAAATATGGGTCTCAGAAGTCCTGTACAGTCTAAGGGTCCTCTGACAGTGGAAGAAATATTTATACCTGGTACAAAAAAGGATTTTGAGAGCACATTCCTGAAGGATGGATACTCCCTTAAGGTAAAGGCAGGAGGGATGTCCTAGTTCCTACTCCAAATGACTTTACAGATTTAGTTGTGCCCTCCTAGAGGCATTACCCTACATGTGGTGCAGGGGTGGGAATGGGAGGAGAGGGTGATTGGGTTACATAGAAGGGTAGAAGAGAGGAAGGGTTGGAGAGGAGAGAAAGGGAACAATGATATTTATGTAAAATAAGAAAAAAAGGACTGGATATACAACTAAAAATCATTTTTCATGTTCAGAGCATTTCTCTGCAGAAAAGATGATGTTTAATCTTTGAGCAATGCAAATGATTTGAGTTAAAAATAAAATTGACTTTAAAATAAAAAATACCAATTAATCAAAAAATGTGATAATGCATACTTAACTCCCAAAGATGGGACTTGACTATTGATGGAATAGAGTATCATTTATTTAAATTATTATACAAATATTTAAATGATCTTGCATACTAACCCCTATCATAAATTTAAATAACTTAATTATAAAATTAGTTGATCTGGCATACTTGATCCCAAAAGGTGGCTCCAAATTCAGGTATTGTAGAACGTATAATCATTGTTTTATTAGACTATAACATCAAACAACCAGTTGGTATCACATCAGCCACTTCCCCAAGGTGGCTCCAAACCATATTCATGACTGATCTCATCATTGATTTAAATAAGTTAAGTACATAATTAAATATTAGATGGTCTTTCATACTTAAGTTCCACAATGTGGTGCAAATTCCACTGATTATCAATTATTTTGTGTCCTATTTTCATAAATAAATAATTACATAATGAGTGGATAAGATGTTCTGCAATACTAGACACCCACAAGTGGTCTCTTTTTTGGCTCCCACAATATTGTGCCAAACTAAACTGATGATGAATTAATCACAGATTTGAGCAGTAAAATGTGTAAATGATTAATGTTCATTGTTTATCTAAGGTTTAAGAGCATATCAGACATTTTATGTAAGCAGCTGCCTCATTAGAGATGAATTGCTACCCAATTATTCCTCAATCTAGTCTAACAAATAGATTAACATACTCCTGAAGGAAGCTGACAATAGAAAACTCACCCTTTGTTGAATAATTGTGAGTCTTTTCATCTTCTTCATTTATAGTTTGACTTCTTATGGAAGATGACAGTCATCAACAAAAGTCTTTGAACTGTTTCTCCATAGACTATAATTCATGATATTATGTAATCTTGAATTGGGTTGTATTAATAGCTATAGCCCAACTTCCAGGGTTTGGCTATGACTTGGTTAGGAGAATAAATTTCCACAAGCGCTGTCATTAAAGTTTTATGAGATACTTGTCTTGGGAGACTAAATATCCAATCTAATTTGCGCTCTGGTTCTTGGCCCATGTTACCAGAATACAGAATTCCAGCAGTGTTGCCAGGCCACATTTATGATTCTATATTCTGTCACATTCCAGTACACCTCCCACTTGCTGAAAAGCATACCCACTAATGGACTAACCTTATAGCCTCATTGATTTTCTCCCCAAAAATGCAAGGCTCTTTTCTGAGCTATACATATTTTCAAGTCTATCAAACAACTACATGCTTATAGTGATATACACATGGAAATGAAAGCATCATTACGCCGTTCAACTACATTTATGTGTATCTAACCATATATCCTGTGCTCCAATTTTTTTATTTCCAGAATAAAGACAATAATATTAATGGCCATTAACTTAATACTTTTCTATTACCTGAAATAAAATTAAGCTTCTCTTCTCTTAACTTTAGAACAGCTTGACACCATGGTATAGGTACAAATATGGGTGAGAGTAGGTGAGTGAATAACTGTAGAATTGCACAAAAAACACAAAGAGAAATAAATTCACACACAACAAGCACATTGGACACAAAACTATCAGTAATGGTAAGAAACAGCCATGCTCATGGAGCTTTCATGTGATAAGAGCAAATACCTTACTCTGGACTCCTGTCATGTTAGTGTAAAAAATCAGGACGGCCTCATAAAGACACTATTGCCCACAGACATTAGTAATAATTCTAGAGAACAAAGAATACATATTCTCAAGAGGTTGGATGGGTATTAATTTGGTGATTTGATGTGCTGTGGATGTTCATCATCATTTAGGAGGAATATAAGATAAAAAGGAATTTTAACCCCAAATATTTTACATTGATATGGGCTTTGGTATATTGATACAAATGTAAAGTTATTTTTGTGGTAATGAATATCTGTTATGTTTTTACTCTCTTTTAGGTATTGCACTTATGCAGCATGTTTAAAAATGTATGGATAATTAAGAAATACAGGTTACTAGTTAGTCATCTATAATTATTAAATATGTAGTCATATTAGGTATGTTTTTAAGGTTAAAAAGTTATATGTGGATAGAGTGATGATCGCCAAACACTATGAAGACCTATAGAATATGGCATTTAAGATGTTTAATAACCTGAGTCTTCTCATGACTGTGAGACATGTCTGTTACAGGTGGCACAAGTTACCTCTTAAAAGTATGATGGGCATAGAAGAATCTCCATATTAAGGTTGCTTTCATTGTGTCAAAACTAGTAATTTGTGCAAGAAACACTTGCCTTGACTGCTGATGGTATAATTTAATTATTCAAATCGATCATTACATAATTTGTGATGACACTCATTTGGAGTTAGATGGGTAGACCATCTAACCATCTGATTATTTTATTGTTTCTAACTTGTTGGAGTTAATTTTGGCATGGCCTTTCATTATTTAGTTATTGATGATATCATTTTGGTAACACACCTGTGTTGAATTATGAGACATTATCTCATTATTCATTATTTTTATACTTAAAATCTATGATTAAATGATCAATGATCTCTTGAATTTTGCCCAATTTCCTAGGTGTCAATTATATAACACCATCCAATTATTTAATTTTTTAATAATATAATTATTAAAATATATTATTATTTAAGAAGTGATCACTGAAGTTGGAGACACCTTTTGGTTGATGATGTTGCATCATCTAATTATATAATTATTTATTCATTTAATTGATCATTACATTCGTCATGACACCTCGACTTTGGTGTGACCTTGTGGGACCTAATGTGCAAGGCGAGTTAAGTATGCAGGACCATCCAATTATTTACTTATTGATTACTTAAATTATGATAGTGTCATCGATTTGGGTTTTGGTTGCTGTGCAGTGGATACAGCAGATGCCTGTTGCCAGAAGCAGCCTAAACTACGAAGGACACTGGATGATCAGGTTTTCTCACAGATTACATATTCATATATTTTAATAAATAATTGATTGAATAATTAAAAATACTGGATGGGTTTACATTATCCATTCCCAGGAGGATTCATCAGACCTGATCCATGGAGGACAAAGTCATCACTGATTTTTAAAATTCAATACTTTAATAATCTGATGGTCAGAGAATGTTGTCTAATAATTATTTATTCATTAAATGATCATTACATCAGTCATTATAGTAGTTTGTTGCACACATATTCCCCTCATGGCTCTTAATTCTTTAAAAAGTCTGTTCCTATAAATTTCTCTTTAAAAGTTTCTCTCCAAAAGTTCTCTGCAAAAATAATCTCAATAAAAGCTCTCGCTTAATGTTCTCTTCATAAGTTCATTTTGATTCTATGAGTTTTCCTTTGCATGTACTAACACAGACACAATTAGAAATTCCATGGCAGTAGAAAATAATACGTGCTATCCATATATCTAGAGTCAGAAAAACAGAAAAGTTCTTAACCAT
>JANBXA010000568.1:0-147883 GCA_030556225.1 Cricetiscus sungorus
GCATCCAACTACTACACAGTAGCAATCAAAAAAATTTCTTTTTTAGATTGAATTGAAAATGCAGACCTAATCAGAAAATGTTTTTAATTATTTTGTCACCAGTTCCTCTGAGAAGCAAAAGGCACATATCAGTCACCTGGGGGAAGAGTGTAAACCTTGCCCAGTCCTTCTTTAATCCTCTCATGACCCTCCCCCAATGCAAAGCAGCTTCAGGCTCAGGCTGAAAGCCCAGGCCTAGCTGAGCAGCCACATCTCCTTCTCAAGGTAGCCTCCAGCAGAGCATGGCTGTCCTGGTGCTGCTCCTCTGCCTACTGACCTTTCCAAGCTGTAAGCGTGCAGGGTTTCAGGAGAGAAAACCAGGCATGTCATTTTGGGATGTATGACTGATAGTGATGTTGTCTGTCCCCAGGTGTCCTTTCCCAGGTGCAGCTGAAGGAGTCAGGACCTGGACTCATGCAGCCCTCACAGACCCTGTCTCTCACCTGCACTGTCTCTGGGTTCTCATTAAGTAGCTATGGTGTACACTGGGTCCGCCAGCCTCCAGGAAAGGCTCTGGAGTTGATGGGAATAATAGCATGGAATGGAAACACAGAATATAACTCAGCTCTCCAATCCCGAATCAGCATCAGCAGAGATACCTCCAAGAGCCAAGTTTTCCTAAAATTGAACAACCTGAAATCTGAGGACACAGCCATATATTACTGTGCCAGAGACACACAGTGGGGGAACTCCAGTGAGAGCATTCACAGAAACCTCCCTGCAGAGACACTCAGGACCAGCAGGGGGCGCTAGGGAACAGCATGAACATCCCAGGTCAGTAGAAGTTGCTTCAGAAGTTCTGCATTTGCACTGATTTTGATGCTAGAAACATTTGTTTCTTCCATGACACAAGGAAATCCCTAGAGTACACTTTACATACCATAGTCTATTCATCTCGCTATTCACTTCTAGAAGGTCTCATTGCTTCTTGTTATCTGTCAAGGCACAACCTTAATTTTATATATTCCACACATACATCACATCACATATATACATGCATACAGAAACACATAAACTTACATATATGCATATGTATTCATACATAAATTATCAGCCACTGTGTGCACACCCCAGCTGATGTCAGGCCATTCCTGTTTCCATCTCATTCCAGCCCTTCACACAGACAACAGATGTTATTCTGTAAATATATTTCTCATACTGGTTAATGAATAAAGCACTGTGGTCAATGGGAAAGTAAGATAGGCAGGACTAGGAGACAAGGAGGAAAGAGGAAGGAGTAAGAAGGAGTGAACATGTAGAGCCCTGAGAGGTAGGATGGCAGTGCCGCTCTGGTCAGTAAGATGAGCCAGGTGGAAATACTTAGAATAGTAGAAATGGGTTAATAATTAAGACAGAGCTAGCTGATAAGGAATTAGGAACGACCAACAGTATTTATATCAAATACAGGAGTCTTGCGCGTGACTGTGGAACCAGACTGGCAGTGGGCGGGCTGGCAGAAAACAACTAGCTACAATCGAGTTCTATGATTCTCACAGTTTGTACTTTTGTTGTCTACAAAGGCTCCAGAATTCCTCCTCTGGCGCTCTCTGTTCCTGCTGACTGGAACAGCCTGGTGTCTCATGTGAGTTCAAGAAGAGTCATTCAGAGGAGCAGTGTGAGCTGTGGGCTCCATGTTAATGGAGCATAAGCTTGAGGAGTAAATAGGAGAATATAATGTGTTTATCTGAGGTCAAGGCTTCCTAGAACTCTTGCAATGGTCCAGTAGTGAGTGATGTAGCTTTACATATGAAAATGACTAGATTCTTAGAATTCTGAGGTCAGACACAAGAGAGTGACTTGAACACATCAGCACAATGCTGAGCACAAAGCTTCCACTGTCACATTTCCCAGGGTCAGGGTAAGGATCAGCTTACATTGCTTCTCCTGAAATGGGAGTGGCAGGGAAAAATATTTGATCAATTTGTTGGACCTAAAGTGTATAAGATAAAATGCCTCTACCTTCTAATCACAAGGATTTCACTTTTGAACAAGAGTATACAAAACTCATTATGCAGAGCCGAGCAATATGAATTAAATGACTTCACATATCCACATCAAGTTAAATAAATTATCCACCAAATACTAACAGGCCAAGATGTCCCACTGAAGTAGAAGAAAGGTAACAATGTTGTATGGAGAGGGCCTTGAAATTGTTTTCTCTTCAGTACGTGCTGTGATTCGTTCCGCAGAATTATACAAAAAAAAAAAAAAAAAACAATGCTCAGGTGACATATATGTACAACTCAACATCAGAATAAGTGTTCTTACAGCAGGTAACCTTAAATGGGAAGGCAAGTGAGATACATATTCCTGCAATGTTTATAACCTAATTCTATTCATTGATGTCATATTGTCTCATTAGTGTAAAGTAACAAACAAATGTGATTAAATATTTTACTTAACATGTGTAGGATTATCTGAAAATGCATGTCTTTTAAAACAATTAAAAGACCCCACCAGTTTTTAGTGGGATGGGAAGGTCGTGCCAGATAAAGTGGCCTACTAGGTCACTTATAATTTAAACTGTTTTTACTATTTCTCTTTACTCTTCAGTATCTTCGTATGTATACTATAAAAAGTCATATTTCTTTTATACCCAATGTCTCCCACACCTTCCAAAGATGGAGCTCTACCAACCTTAAACTCATTTAAGCACAGTTACTGCTGCCCATAAATGCATGTGGGTGGAGCCAAGCACACTTATCCCACCCTCAAAAATAGATGAATCCATCCCTTCTCCAGAACAATTCATTTCTAACTGCTCCTCAGTAGGAAGTAAGGCCAAGAAATCATCACCCTATCTATACTAGCCTTTGCTGACTTGAACCCAGTTAGGGTTATACAGGTGACATTGTCATGATGAGTTCAAGAACCTGACTCCAAGTCTTGTGGAGAAGAAACATTTAATAGCACTCACTCCCTGTGTTCCACTCTACACTCTCCCCACCTCTTCTTCCTCTGCGTTCTCTGAGCTGTGGAGGAACATGAATGGCACTGCAAATCTTACATCACATAGCATATTGTATATTGGGAAGGGTAGTTCCTACCACACAGGGAATCTAGATTGTGACTTTATGACTGTGGCTGTTGGGTGTTCTGGTTTCTGTTTTGAAGATTTGCAACTAGAATGGAAGTCAAGACAGGAAAAGACATCTTAAGTGAAAGACAAGAATAGCAAATCAAAGGTTAATACCGGATAATGAAAGGTAAAGTGTGTATGAGAAAAAGAAAATGGGTAGGTAGGAAGTATGATAACTGGGGAAAATAAAACAGATGCCAATCAATGTCATATATCTGTGTGTTATAAAAATTGACTAAATGTCCTCATTATGCTGACTATGTAAATATGGAGAAATGAAAATTACACATGTGGTTGGTGGACTGCATTGGGTATAGCAACAGGGCAATTCTACTGTGTCTCTTCTAGTATAAATATTGTGAAGCAAATGTGCTGAATGGTTGCAAGGTACACCCTCAAAAGCTGAATTTACTAGATGACTGATAAGAATGAAATTTCTCAATTGGCACTAAGAGAAAAGATCCCTACTATTTGCATAATTCTGGTTTCCCATCACTAAGAATTGAAGTACACCACGTGACTAAATGCAAATTGCATCCAATATATTCTCCTTGAATACATAGATTCACATTAAGGATGTGGTACCCACTTCTGCCTTCAGAGAATGAAAGTGGACTCACTGATTATTTGGCAGTCAAGGACTGCAGAATGTGAACTATGCAATTTCTTGTTTACATGGAATTAAAAATTCAGAGGGTGACCAGGAAATATTCTGCAGCTTTTGTTTCTTACCAGTACCTCAAGCAAGCTCAAGCCAAATACCAGACTTCTGAAGGGAAATACCAGACTTGCCCTGGTCTACTTTCATCCACTCAGGATCCTTCCCCAACAGAAAGCAGCCTCAGCCTCAGGCTGAAAGCCCAGGACTAGCTGAGCAGCCACATCTCCTTCTCACTGGAGTCTCCAGCAGAGCATGGCCATGCTGGTGCTGCTCCTCTGCCTAGTGACATTTCCAAGCTGTAAGTGTCCAGGATTTCAGGATAGGGGACCGGGCATATCATTATGGGATATATGACTGGTGGTGATTTTGTTTGGCCCCAGGTGTCTTCTCCCAGGTGCAGATGAAGGAGTCAGGACCTGGCCTGTTGCAGCCCTCACAGATCCTATCTATTCGCTGCACTGTCACTGGGTTCTTATTGACTGGCTATGGCGTACACTGGTTCTGCCAGCCCCCAGGATTGGGTGTGGAGTGGATGGGAGGAACAGGGAGTGGTGGAGGAATATTTTATAGTTCCTTTCTCAAATTCTGATTTAACAGAAGCAGGGACACCTCAAACAGCCATATTTTCATAAAATGGAACAATCTGCAAACTGAGGAACCAGTCACCTACTACTGTTCCAGATACACTGTGAGAGTACTCCCATGTGAAACAATAACAAAATCTCACTACAGAAACTTTCAGTACAATTTTGGTGTCCAGACCTGACCTGGTACAGCACTAGCACTCACAGTTCCTGGCTCTCACGTGCACTGTCTCTGGGTTCTCATTATCTAGCTATGATGTTATCTGGGTCTGTCAGCCTCCGGGAAATGTCTTTAGTGGATAGGAGCAATAGATAAAGTTGGAGGACTATATGATATTTCTGGTCACATATCCTGAATCAGCATCATCGGGGACACCTCCACCAGTCAAGTTTTCTTCATACTGTTCAATCTGCAAAGTGAGGACACCACCATGTGTTACTTTGCCAGACACAGTGAGGGAATTCCAGTGTGAGCATGCACAGAAACCTCCCTACAGGGACACTGAGGACCAGCAAGAAGACCTGACGTCCAATAGGGACGCACATGACCATTACCAGGTTGCTTCAGAACTAGACAATTCTGACCTACACAGCATAAGCATGTGTTTTAATGTCAGCATGTGTGGTTTCCTCTTCCAGCAATGGGATTCTTCTAGAGCCCCTCTGTTATCATATTCTATTCAAGTGTTATGTTCACACACTAGAACAAACATTTTTCTCCAAAAATTTCTGAGTAATCCAGTTGCATCTTGTTTTTCCATTGAATTGCAAATGAGAAATTTCATATCTATACACATATGCTTACACATTTCCATATACATGTGTATTTTGTATAAATCAATTATTTTTTTAAAACTCTCTATGGAATTGTATGAAATGGTGATTCATGCCTTTAATCTTGTCACTAGAAAAACAGTGACAAGAAAATCTCTCATAATTCAATGTCAGATTGGTCTACACACTGAGTCCAGGCCAAAAGAAATGAATGCCCCTGTATAAAGAAAAGGAGAAACTAAGTCAGTTCATCTACTTGTGGATGTCACTTTCTTCATATTGATATGATGTTGTGTGTGTGTGTGTGTGTGTGTGTGTGTGTGTGTGTCTGTGTTTGTGCATGTATGATTGTGTTTGTGTCTATTTTGATGTATGACTCTGTGTGACTATGGTTACATTTGTATAGTCAAGAACTAACCCCACATTCTTTCAAAAAAGACTGAAAATATCCTAGCTTTTTAATCTATAGATCTGCCCATCATCATGCCAAAAGCACCATGGGAAATAAGACTATATGTCATCTTAATATGACAGTCAATCATGGATGAACATAAGGGCATAAAATCAAGACAGGAAAATAAAGATGTGAATTGAATAAAAACAATGAAGTAAATGTACTTATGTCTTCACTCCATGTTTATTCAGCATTCTTTCTCACTCAATGCAGGAATAGCTCCCCAGGGATTGCACCACCCAGTCTACCAGGACCATCCCACATCGATCAATACTCAGGAAAATCACCCCACAGTAATTTGTACAACAACAGATAGAGACATTGATTTTCAAGTTGGGTTCATTTTTCCCTGATGGCCCTAGCTTCTGTTGCACTCACAAAGTTCCAAGAACAATACACATGGCCTTGTCAGTAATGTCAGGCTAACATGGTCCATTAAGTGTATATCCATGAATCCACCAGACATATGTAAACAAATGTCTGAAAACACACACAAGGATAAGAATGCACATCTTAAATAGATGATCGGCTTTAATATGAACTCTTTACCTTTTGAAATGTCTTCTGCTTAATGACTTCCTTTAGGAACGCAAAAAAAAATTAAACTCAAGGAAAAAGAGAATACAGATTATGAATGCAAACTGTTTCCTGAGTAATAAAAGAAAAAGTATTTTAATAAGTGAACTTATGCCAAGTTCTTCAATATAGTATGGGCTATCTGCATTTTTTTCAATATTCCTTTAAATTTTTGTTACTACAATGAAACTATCACAAAAAATCCAAGATAAGACATACTGAAAATAACATCTTAAAAAATATTCACTTAACATTCAGAGCTTCAAGCAATGGGAAACAGAATACTCATACTGTAGGAGTCCATCAGAACTTGCACAGAATGGCTGGCTCACTAATGTTCACCCAGACACTACCTCTGCTACATTGAGTACACAAAGATTATATGCACAGAAATAAGGGAAACGGATGTGAGATCTCCACTACCAAGTAGCAGACAGACACTCTCTGAGTGCTGACTGAACAGGGTGGTTCCAGATCTATACTTTACTTGCCTGAAGTTTACTTTACCAAGGCATGGAGGAAACACCTGTTCTCCATGGAGAACTATACCTCACTGCCCAGGGTTTCCTAAGCATATGTCTGCCCTCTTCCCTGCTTCCTGCCAAGAACTCACATTTATTGTCTTTATTTCTACTTTAGATAACATAATTCAAGCCAATTTACATGGTGTTGTGTGTTATAAAGTTTAATGAACAGCTGTACTTCCCATCATTTACCAATGCAAAAACTCATTTACAAACCTGTTTTGTTTTGGTTTTTTTTGTATTACAAATTATAGTGACTGACATAAAAGTCAACTGAGATCAGTAGACTGTTGTAAACCAGGTGATAGTAAACCTAGTCCCTCAGGCATGGTGTTTCTAAGTGAGAAGGTGAATAGGCTGAGCCTAATGAGTTCAGAACCAAATCAGTCTCTTTGGTCTCCTCACAGATAAAACATGATATTCCATGACATTATGTTAGTGAGATGCTTCCTCACAAGTTATAGTCTAGATGAATGATGAGAATAAAAATGATTCACTCACATGTGGACAGATGTTACATCACTCAGATTTTTACAAGGTAATTAATTGAGTTACACAATAATTTCTGCTTACTAACACAACTTTTAGAGTTTCCAGGTGAGTAAATACCCATGAACCACTACACTGTTAGAAAACCAAACATTTATTTCTTCACTGAACTTTCTGTCAATATTCTCTCATATGATTGTGCACCAAATTTGTGTAATATGTACTGACAATTTTCATGCTTTCAGTATGAGTTTCCCTGGGCTTTTCCCTCTAGAAAATGTTGATGGTATTTTGTAGTGGTAGCATAAGGTTTTGTTTGCTCTGTGCTCTCTGCTCAAGGATTGTGTCTCACTGGTCTTCCTGGTCAAAATACCTGTTTCATAAATGATGAAAAAAATCTATGTTTATACAGGATCTTTTTTCCCACTATGCAAAAACTAAGCATATACTCAAGAACTGTTTATTAAATGTGCCTTAATTGATACATGAGACATTAAGAATACGGTTGCTGACACCATCCCCTTCCAGAGATCCTACAACTGTCCCATAGTCCTGGGATGCCTGGTTAATACTGGTGTTCCTCATCAGCACCCATGCTCATATGGAATCCATAAGTCACTATTCATTGTTTATTTATAAGCTTTATTTCCACGCCTGGACCCTCTTTTTGAAACATCCAAGTGTGTAAATTGTTGTCCTTGTAACTGAGAATTCTCCTAAATCACTATGCTTCATGACACATATCTTAGTATTATTTTTGTTGAACAGTATTAGAGTGGTCCTGCAGAGATAGGTGAATCTCTGGGAGGGGCCCAGAACTCCAGTAGAAGTCCATTGTTGGAAGTCAGAGACCAGGCAGGTGGAAGTTACGGGTGGTCCAACGTGGATGGGCAGGTCTATTGTGCTCAGATCGGCTCCAGGAATTTCCCTGAAGGTTGCGGGATTGTTGGCTCCACCCTCTGGCTCGGTGCTCAGCCAGAGAGGTAGGACAGTGGGCAGGGTAGGGAAGAGGTTATGGGGAGGACAGGCTCTCTGTAGTGGTGGGTGGGGGGTATATTGGAGCTCCAAGAGCATTAACGGTGGAGACAGGATGCCAGGGCAGCAACATCTGGTACTCACCCAGGCATTTCCCGGGAAAGAAGAGAATCTACCCGAGTGGAATTAGACCCAAACTGAACTATAACCAAGGCCTGGTGATGGGGAAGAAAGCTGGGGTGATACTCCAGATGTTTCAGCACATAGACTGATTCATTCTTATGTAGATCTGTGTGCCCTTGAGCTCACGAAGATTCATCCACTTGTTATTGCTGAGTCCTTGAATTAAAAGTGTGCCACCACCTCCTAACTTCTGGCTGCTGGGATTAAAGTTGTGTGCCGGGCTTCTATGGCTCTTTATTGACTTTCTTTTTTTTCTTAATCTGAGGTCAGACTTAATAAATCTTAAATAATACACCACTGAAGTAGAGAATGATGCAAGAGAGAAAATATGAGATGTGTGTGTAGGAGGGCCCAGAAGGATCAAAGAAGAGAGAGGAAAGAAAGATAGCATGGTGGGATGAATCCATTTAATCACAATGCTTTTATATGAGCATGGGAATTTGTCTTTAAATAATATGAAAGATATGTATGGAAAAAGAATGTTTTCAAATACCATAGGATGTCAATATACACATACCTGTCTGGCCTTCTATGTGTCTTTGTGTAGGATTTTCTCAGTTGTATACAGTTTAAGTGTCTATTAGTTTTAGATGAACATATTTTCTCATAATATATAAATATTTTGCATTACAGAGTTACCACACAAAGCATCTTCTGACTACAGAGACCAATTGTAGGGTCTATTGAACAGGGAGGCTAGGATTGAGGCTTTGACCTCAGGCCAGAGCCTCCCTTACCCTGAGCAAGCCTCTGCAGACATTCCAGCTCCCCTTCCTAAGATCCCAATGATTCTCAGAATAACAGGGGCTGAAGACACAGCTCTGCTGATCCTTTCCATCATCATTTCAATGGGTGGCAGACATTCTATTACTCATATGTACAGCCTGCTTTTATATTTTCTCATTCACCTTTGTGATGTTGAATGTCAATAGTGAGATTCTGGCATATGCTGTGCCTTAACTTCACACTAGGCTTCATAACATAAGGCAGTCCACACTTATAAGGTAGTCTTCAGCTCAGGATGGTTTTCACTGTGCTTCTATTTGAGCCCTTTCTCCTCTTTTATTTGATTGCTTTGATTGATGCACCTACCGCAACATTCTTGTTCCATTCAATGGTCCTTTACTGGATCAGTCATAAATGTTAGACATCAAGGAAGAAGAATTAGCAATGTCTGGTGTTTGCTTTAGTATTTAATCAATGCTGTCATCATAATTTGTTTTCTGTAGATAAAACATGTGATGTTTTAAAAAGTTGAGCTAGTCATTTCCCTCTGTGGTAGAGTGCTTTCTGAACATGGGTAATGTCTTAAGCTCAAGAATTAAACCCAATTCAAAAGTAGGAATTAAGCACATAGAAAAATATAATTTCTCACTTTCATAGACTCAAATGAGCCAACCTCACCTCTCGAAGTGGCTGCACCCTGTGTAGGAACAGTATTTGGAATGTGATTGGAGAGAACAAGTCTACAGAGAGTCAGCTCTTGGGTTCCATAACAATTAGTCCATCCAATATCTCACCATCCATGACACAGACCATGATAACCACAGACCATAAACCCAATGCAGACAAATGACAATGTTTGAATGATGGAAAATGGTAGTTTCATAGACTGTGTGTGCACAGCATATTTTGCACATGAGTCTGAAGGCTACATTTAGATTCTGAGTCTTCCTCTATGTCCTCTGCCTTATATTTTGAGACAGCATCTCACACTGAACCTGTAGTTCACATGTTCAGATAGAATGTTTGGATGACAAGTCTCAGAGAGGCCTCATCACTATCTTACCATGCAGGGACTATAGGATACACCATCAAACCTTTCTTCTGAGGTAAAGGCTAAGGATCACACTGATATACTCATACTGGGAGACAACCACCTTACTTCCGAGCCATCTCCTCATCTGTGCGTACTATTACTACACACTGAACACATTGATAAAAGAAATGTATTCTCTAAAGGCAAATTAGTGTATTAAAATGATTTAAATGACAAAAAATATAGTGTCATTTCTTGATTTTTAAACATTTGAATATCATTTTGAAAATAAATGCCTTATGTTCAACCAAATATATATCTTCATTAATGATTCTTTAATTTCTCCCTGTTATGAAACTCTGGAATTGGGGTGACAGGCAGGATCTGGGAAAAGAAAGCGAAGGTAAATAATATCAGAATATATTTTGATGAAAGTTTTATATCAATTTTAATTAATTATTGAAAACACTGCATGTGATTGTTGCACATGGTGGCACATGCCTTTAGTCCCTTCACTTGGAAGACAGAGGTAAGACAATCTCTCATATCTCAATACTACCTTTTTTTAAATAGAACGTCCATGCTACACAGATGATCCTATGATAAGAAGAAAGATGTCAGCTCCTCTACATGTGAATATGAGAGTGTTTGTGTGGGGGTTTTAATGCTGTGTGGGTATTTTGGGCTAAAAGACTGTCTGTGAAAGTGGGACTGTAATTCTCTCTGTCTCTGAGTATGAGTGTGTGTGTTCCTGTGTTTGTGTTGTGTGTGTTCCTGTGTGAGTGCATGTGCACGCGTGTGTGTGCTTATGTGATCATACACACATCCTTCTACTTCATTATATACATTTACTCACGCCCCATGCACTCCCTTACAGCACTCTACATTTTCTTCTTCTCCACCTCCTCCTTCATCTCTCAGTCAGCACAAAAACAATTCACATACATGTAACACCTCTGACAGAGATCCTCTCTCCTGACCTCTGACCTCTGACCCCCACTGCTGCCTCTTTGCCTCTGTTCTGCTCATAGCCAAATTTTCTGGGTGCAGCCAAACAGAATATGCAATATAAGTCATGAGGTTCCTCTCAGCCAATGAATATTACAGAGTCCTTGTAGAGAGGTCCATTGATGCAGGTAGTTATGTCTACAGTTCTTTTTTCAAACTCTGGCCTTGAATTTGAAAAAAACACATGGGAAAATGACTTCATATATGAGTATTTGTCTCTATGGCAATGAGACTGCTTTGATCTTCTCTAAAGATTAAAATAGTTATCTGTGTAAAGCAGAAGTCTCTGTTACTGTAATTGCTATATCAGTCTGAGTAATGTAAATACCCTAGGAATATTTCTATTTTTTAAAATGATACACCATAGGCATCATCTTCCTGATGATCTACAGTTGTATCATTGCCCTTTAGATAAAATATTTTCGCGAGATTAAGACACTAACAGTGGTAATAAAACCAAGAGTTTTGGGGAAGAAATACAGTGGAAGATATTACAGACAAGAGTAAAGGGTCATTTACAGTCAGTAAGTCCACCCATGTGTCATATGGGGCTTTTCAATCAGGAGCATAGGTCTGGTGGTTCATGTTGTTCAATACCAGTTGGCACTGCTGTGTTTTTCCATGGCCCTTGGCAACCAGAATCTTTCAGTTTTTTCTTAAGTGTAATTTCTGATCACTAAAAGCCACAAACTATCTTGAATTCACTTCTTCAATTTTTAGAGATAGACAAATTCATTGAGGATGTGAAACCATGTTCTACCCTCATTGCATGAATATGGATTCAGTGTGAAGATGCCTATTTTTGTTAGTCATATGTACACAATTTGATTCATAATGATTATTGTTCATCAGAGATTAGAAACCCAGACAGAACCAGAAAATTCTTTCTGAGTATACATTTTCATTTACACTAAGCAGCACAAGGCAAATGTCAGACACCTGGAGTAAACATTGTAACCTTGTCCTGTGCCTCCTTTTATCTTCTCAGGTGCCTCCCCTAATGCAAAGCAGTCTCAGCCTCAGGCTGAAAGCCCAGGCCTAACTGAGCAGCCACATCTCCTTCTCACTGGAGCCTCCAGTAAAGCATGGCTGTCCTGGTACTGTTCCTCTGCCTGCTGACCTTTCCAAGCTGTAAGTTGCAGGATTTCGGGAGATGGAGGTAGGCATGCCATTATGGCATGCATGACTGATGTTGATGTTGTTTGTCTCCAGGTGTCCTGTCGCAGGTACAGATGAAGGAGTCAGGACCTGGCCTTCTGCAGCCCTTGCAGACCCTGTCTCTCACCTGCACTGTCTCTGGATTCTCATTAAGCAGCTATGATGTAAGCTGGGTCCACCAGCCTCCAGGAAAGGGTCTGGAAAGGATAGGAGTAATATGGATTGGTGGAAGCACCAGTTATCACTCAGGTCTCCAATCCCGAATCAGCATCACTAGGGACACCTCCAAGAGGCAAGTTTTCTTAAAACTGAACAGTCTGCAAACTGAGGACACAGCCATGTATTACTGTGCCAGAAACCCACATTTAGGGAACTCTAGTGTAAGACTGCACAACGACCTCTTTTCAGGGACATTCAGGACCAGCAGATGGCAACAATGACCATCAGAAACTCTTCTGCAACAATAGGGGTTACTGTATGACCTTGGAAATATTGTACTATGCTTCAAGAGCAAGTGATATATCATCGGCACCTGTGGGCTCTTTTCTGCCCAAGGAAATCGCCTAGAAACCCCTCCTCAATGTCATGTTCTATTTAACTTCCTACAACAACAAAATTTTTTTTTAACAAATTGTCTAAGCTGTCTATATGTTATCTTATTATCAAACATATCAGCATATGGAATTAGATGTTCCATATAGAGATGGATATGAATACAGATATGGATATAGATATAAATATGGATATGGAAATAAATATAGATATATACACACATTACTGTACATATGCATATATTTCTATAGCAGACTGCAATTTTGAGAAAACTTCAATTGATATTCTTTATAGTACCTTGTGGTTTTGCTCCTGATCTCACTTCATTCAGGAGTTCTCAAGTCATCATCACAGACTACCAAGGTCCCTCCATCTGTCCCACTAAGTCAGACATCAATAAAATGAATGGATGGCATTGCACATTTAACTACCAGCATATGTCCCATAGGGTATCTCCCAAAGCCCCATCTGCTACTTCCTGAATATTCCATGTCTCTTCTCATGGGTCCTCTCTGCTTAGAGTCTTTTAGGTTGTGTTTTCACCAGCCAGTGACCATTCAGCTCCCCATATAGCCAGGAAATCTAAGTGGTAAATTTACAACTCTTACTGAAACTCTAAATATACCTATGAGCTCATCTGTTTCCCTGCTCCTCATCTACTGTTTCATCTACATTACAAACACCCAGGTGCCCTGATATCCACCGGACAGACACCTCCCAGAGTCCTAAAGGACTATGGAGTGACCTGACTAACCATCTCTGTCACCTGCCCCCTCCGAAGTCAGCATATATCATATTTGTTGTTCTGTGTGTCTACTAACTTCCCCACATGTATGTGATTGTGCTGTACCATGATGATTCATTATTGTGGTACTCTAGTGTAGCACTTGAAATACAGTATGGGAAAACATACATTAACATTCCTGGTACTGAGTGTCACCTTGTCTTCCCATTTATATCATATTTAGTAAAGACTTCCTTAAGTATGTTTGGTGAATTTTGTTTTACTTTAAACATTTCAGCATTGATTAGATACTGTCATTTATCTTCATTTTAAAGTATTTTAACCTCTAAACAGACATTTATCTATAATCACACCTCTACATAATTATGTTTCAAAACTACCCACAACTTCCCCAACATAAGCCTCAAGGAACTTCATGATATTTTCAGGACAGTTAATGTTGCTCATATTTACATGGAGACAAGCACTGCAACATAAGAAATCTACCAATGACCACTGCTAAGATATTTTTGGGAACAAGTTGAAAAGAGCATCATTAATCCAACCTTTGTAAGGACTGTTAAATCAAATGTTGCTAGATTAATCCAATTTATATATTTTAAAAATGTTTTGACTTCAAAATGTATGTTCAAGGACAAGTTCCTGGGGAAAAGGATTTCTAATTTTGTTTTCACAAAAAAATGAAATGCTATGGATTCCTTCCAGACTAATGTGGTTTGATCAAGCCAGACCCCTGGAAATAGGTGATCCAACATTCAAAACAGTTGGGACAAGCCAGTCTTGCAGACTACAGCCAGGATTTCTTCATCTTCTTAGGATTCCCATTACACAGCCCCCTACCAGCAGGTAGCAGTTTAGAAAGAATGACTCCAAAATTCCCAAATATTGTTTATAAATATTTGTTTTAATTTGAGTGGAGTTTGTTATACATCGTTACTGATCACAACCAATATCTTAAAGGTAAAAAGGGGATTATGGAATAAATATGAATACTTTGTTTTAGAATAGATTTTCATTTATTGATACAAATTTAAGGTCAATTTTGTGATATGAATATTTCTCCACTTGTTTAGGTATTGTATTTATATAGCTCATTTAAAAATATATAAACTAGTACAGATTATAGATAGTTACCTATGATACTCAAAACTTAGAGTTAAGTTAATTAGGTTTTCTAGATATACAGAGATGAGTTTGAGATAAATAGGTATTCTTCAAAGCTTTCAAAGACCTACAGAATATGGCATTTAAAATGGTTTAGGGTTTTTCTTAACAATGAGGCACAACTGCTCCTGGCAATAACACATGCATCAGAAAAGAAAATGGACATTGAAGAAATGTGTTATGGAGTTTGCTTCCAATATGGCAAGAGTAGCCATTTGCACAAAATATTGATTTAATCTGGACTGTTTGATTTTATCGTGTATAAACTGGACATGCAAGACACAGAGGAAAGTGACTGCTGATACAAGATGGACATTGCTGTAGAGTTCCTGCTTCATGAAAGAGTATGCCAGACAATCTGCAGGACACATAGAAAAATGACTGACAAACTGCCACTAAAGATGGACAGTTTAAAGTTTCCTGCTTTGCTGAAGAGTCTGCCAGACACACTATGGCCTTTGGGCTAAAGATGAAAAAGTAAAGATGAACTTCAGGTGCCTCACCAGGTAGTGAGTTTTCTCTGTCATTACGAGAGTTTATATGTTATCCTTCTGTGGTCTTTGAAGGAGTTGAAGACACATATTAATGGTTATAGATTTTTTATTAGGATAAAAGATAAGTTACATATAAGACGTTATAATCACAAAGATAGCATAGCTGATAAAATGTTTTCTATAAATATTACTAATTGTTAATGGATTAATATTTTAATTGTGATTCTTGTGTGATAATTGTTGTGTGATATATTTGCTATGCTAAGGTTAAAACATTTCTTTTTATTTACACAGAAAATAGGAGATGGTGGGAGATGTCATTATTGTATCAGACACAATGAGGGACCTCTAGTGTAAGCCTGCTCAGAAACCTCCCTGCTGAGACTCAGGATCAGCAGTAGGACCTGACATCCAATAAGGAGACCTATAACCAGTTCCAGGTTGCTACAGAACTAGGAAATTCTGGACTACACAGCATCTGTGTGTGCTTTAATGTCAGCACCTGGGATTTACTCTTCCAGCCATGCATTTCTTCTAGAATCATCTCTGTTATCCTATTCTATTCAAATTTTATGTTCACACACAAGAACAAATGTTTTTCTCCAGAAATTTCTAAGTAATCCAGTTTCTTCTTGTTTTCCCAATGAATAGCAAATAGTTATCTACACTTCAAATCTATATACCTATACATTCTCATTTCCATATACATATATGAATGGAATAAATTCTTTTAAACTCTTAATGCAATGGCTGGGAATGATGGTTCTCACCTTATTCTTGTCACTAAGAACACAGTGACAAGAAAATCTCTCATAGTTTAATGTCAGATTGGTCTACATGCTAACTACAGGAAAAAATAAAACGAATGTCCTGGTAAAAAAAAGGAGAAACTAAGTCAATTCATCTCCTAGTGGATATGTGTTTTCATATTGATTGTGTGTGTGTGTGTGTGTGTGTTTGTGTGTGTGTTGGGATGTGTGACTCTATTTGTGACTATGGGTACATTTGTGTAGGCAAGAACTGACACCATGTTCTTTCAAAAAAGACTGAAATTATTCTAGCTTTTTAATCTATAAATTTGTCCATCATCATGCCAAGAGCAACATGGGAAGCAAAGACCTTATGTCATCTTAATTTGACCGTCCATCATAGATGAAATTAGAGGTATGAAATCAAGGCAGTAAAGAAAAGGTGGGAACCTAATAGAAAACCATGAAGGGACTGTGTTTATGGCTTCACTCCATGGTTGTAAAGCATACTTTCTCACCTAATGAAGGAACACTTCCCCAAGGATGGCACCTCCCTCGTCTGCCTGAACCATCCCACATCTACCAATACTCAGGAATATCACTCCACAGTGATTCATGCACAAACACAGATGGAGAAATTGAATTTCGAGTGGGGTTCATTGTTCACTGATGACCCTAGCTTTTGTTACATTGACAAAGTTCCAACCACAACACACATGACCTATTAAGTTAGTATCCATGTGTTCAACAGATATGAGTAAACAAATATCTGATATCACACTTAAGGATAACAATGCACATCTCAAATAGATGCCTGGCGTTAATATGAAATCTTTACCTTTGACAATATGTTATGCTGAATGGCTTCATTTTGAGAACTCCTGGGAAAGGCAACTCAAGAAAAAACAAAGTAAAGAATATGGACACAAACTATTTCCAGAGTAATCAAAGAAAAATTATTTGAATAAGTGAATGTATGCCAAATTCTTCAACATATTATGAGCTATGTGCATTTTCTTCAATAGTCCTCAAATATTTGTTACCACAAAGAAAATATAAGGTGATTCCAAGATGAGACATACTTCGAATAACATCTGAAAAAAAATACTCACTTAAAACTCGGAGCATCTAGAAAGAGGGAACTCAGCACTCATAGGGTAGGAGCCATCAGAGCTTGCACAGGATGGCAGGTTCACTAATTTTCACCCAATCTCTACCTCTGAGTACATTGAGTACACAAAGATTATGCACACAGAAATAAGGGGCACATATAAGATGGCAGGTTCACTAATTTTCACCCAATCTCTACCTCTGAGTACATTGAGTACACAAAGATTATGCACACAGAAATAAGGGGCACATATAAGATCTCCAATACCAAGAAGCAGACATAAACTCTCTGAGTGCTGACTTAAGTGGGAGATTCAAGATCAGCACTTGACTTGCCTGAAGTTTACTTAACGAAGGAATGGAGGAAACACCTGTTCTCCATGGTGAATTACTACTCACCACCCAGGGTCTCCTATGCTCATTTCTGCCCTCTTCCCCACATCCTGCCATGAATTCACAGTCACTGGCTTAATTTCTACTTTAGACAATGTAACTCAAGCCAATTTACATAGTGTTCTGTGTTACAAAGCTTAATGAACAACTCTACTTCTCATCATTTACTAATGCAAAAAGTTGTTTACAAACCTGGTTAGTTTTGTATGTTTTCTGTACTACAATTTAAAGTGACTGACATAAAAGTCAACTGAGAAGAGTAGACTGTTGTAAACCAAGTGATAGTAAATCTAGTCCCTTGAGCATGGTGTTTCTAAGTGAGAAGGTGAATAGGCTGAGCCTAGTGAGTTCAGAATCAAATCAGTCTCTTGGGTAACACATGTTATCACTTGTCATAATGTTAGTGAGCTGCTTCCTCACAAGTGATATTCTAGATGAGTGATGAGAATAAGAATGATTCCACTTACATAGGAACAGAAGTAACATCAGTCAGATTTTTACAAAGAAATTTATTGAGGTAGTGTGGGCATAGGAAAATCTCGATTTGCTAACACACCTTTTAGAGTTTCAAGGTGAGTAAATATCCATGAACCACTACATTGTTAGAAAACAAAATATTTATTGCTTCCCTGAAGTTTCTGTCAATATTCGCTCAGATGATTGTGCTAGCAAGTTTGTGAAATATGTACTAACAATTTTCATGCTTTCAGGATGAGTTTCCCTGGGCTTTTCCCTCTAGAAAATGTTGATGGTATTTTGTAATGATAGTATAAACTTTTGTTTGCTCTGTTTTCTCTGCTCAAGGATTGTTTCTCACCGGGCTTCCTGGTCAAAATTCCTGTTTCAAAAGTATACAAAAAAAATCTATGTATATATAGGATCTTTGTTTTCCACTATCTAAAAACTAAGCATATACTCAAGAACTCTTAATTAAATCAAGTGTTGAGGGGATGGAGGGAGAAGTATGCCATGTTGTGTAAAGGGGCAAAAAGGGCTGATTTCTAAGAAATCAGCAAACACTATATTGGTCTCTCAGAGAAATACACATAAAGGAGATGTGACTGACCTATCTAACATCTGGGTCAGTAGACAGTGGTATCAGGATGTATTGCAGGAAAGCAGGTGCCACAAAAATTACTGAAAGACCCAAGACTGATATTGGGTTTCAGACTTCAAGCTGAGGTTCAGTAAAGCAAAGTATCTGGCCACTAGCTTCTTACCTCTACATTAGACTGAAAGGAATAATCATCTCTCCATGAGCTCCCACCAAGCCTCAGACTTCAATGTCCCTTGAGTGTGGCTGGAGAACCAAATGCCTCTTACTGAGATCTGGCTTCTGTCTATGTATTTGCTAATTAATGTTGGGATTAAAATTGTGATCTATAATTCTCTTTTAGACCGATTCACACTTATGTAGACCTGGGTGATCTTGGACTCACAAAGATTCATACACTTTTTAATGCTGAGTCCTTGAATTAAAAGTATGCCATCACCTCCTAACTTCTGCCTGCTTGAATTAACATTGTGTGTCGGGCTTCTGTGGCTCTTTGCTAACTTTGGTTTTCTTAATCCAAGGTCAGACTTTAATAAATCATAAATAACACACCACTGAAGTAGGGAAAGATGGAATAGAGAAAAGATGAGACATGTGTGTAGGAGGGCCTAGATGGATCATAAGAATGAGAGTATGTAGAGATAGCATGGTGGGATGAATCCATGTAATCACAATGCTATTTATATGAACATGGGAATTTGTTTTTAAGTAGAATGAATGATATGTATGGAAAAAGAATATTTTCAAATACGATAGGATGTCAATACACGCATACCTGTTTGTCTTTCTATGTGTGTCATTGTGTAGGATTTCCTCAGCTGTTTCCTTAGCTGTCTATCTGTGTATACAGGTTTGGGTACCTATTAGTTTTAGCGGGCATATTTCCTCATAATATAAAAACAGTTTGCATTACAGAGGTTACCACACACAGCACCTTCTGACTACAGAGACCTATTGTGGGGTCTCTTGCACAGGGAGACCTATATTGAGTGTTTGACCTCAGGTCAGAGCCTCTCTTCCCCTGAGCAATCTTCTACAGACATGCCAGCTAACCTTCCTAAGATTCCAATGATTCTCAGAATAACAAGGGCTGAAGACACACCTCTGCTGATCCTGCCTTCATCATTTCAATGGGTGGCAGACATTGTGTTACTCTTATGCACAGCCTTCTCTTATCTTTTTGTCATTGAGCTGTGTGGTGTTGCACATGAATAGTGAGATTCTGGCATATGTTGTGTCTCAACTTCACACTACACTTGATAATGTTATGCAATCCAGATTCAAGAGGAGAGGTAGCAGCTGTGGGTTGGTTTCTATCTGCTTTTTCTTGTCCCCTTACTTCTCTTTTCTTTGATTGCTTTGATTGATTCACCCTACCCCAACATTCTTGAGATCCATGCTCCATTCAATGGCCCTTTCCTGAATCCTAGTGTTTATTTTAGTACTTAATCAATGCTGTCATCATAATTTATTTTCTGTAGAAAAAATGTGATGTTTTAAAACATTGACCTAGGGATTTCCCTCTGTGATAGATTGCTTTCTGACCATGGGTAATGTCTTAAGCTCAAGAACTAAACCCACTTCAAAAATAGGAAGGAATTAAACACAGAAAAATATCATTTATCACTTTCTTAGACTTAAGTGACCCAATCTCACATGTGGAAGTGGTGGTCCCCAGAGTAAGAAGAGGATTTGGAATGTGATTAGAGAGAACAAGTCTACTACAGAGAGTCAGCTCTTGGATTCCATAACAATCAGTTCATCCAAGATCACACCATCCATGACACAGGTCTATATAACTACAAACCATGAATCCAATGCTAATTAATGACAATGTTTGAATTGTGGAAAATGGTAATTTCATATACTGTGTATGCAGTGTATTTTGCACATGAGTATGGAGGCTACATTTAGATTCTGAGAGTCTTCCTCAAAGGACTCTGCCTTATATTTTGAAAAAGGGTCTCACACTGTACCTGCAGTTTACATGTTCAGATAGAATGTCTGGATGACAAGTCCCAGAGAGACCTCTAACACCATTTCCCAGTGCAGGAACTATAGTATAAACCATCAAACCCAGCTTCTAAGCTAAATGCTAAGGATCAAACTGATATACTCATACTGGCAGAAAGCCACCTTACCTCAGAACCATCTCACCATCTGTGGATAATATCAATACACACTGTACACACTAAAGTGTCATTTGCAGTCAGTAACCCCACTAAAGTGCCATGTGGGGCTTTCCCATTAGGAACATAGTTGTTGTGGGTCATCTTTTCAAATACTGCTGTGTGTCACCGCTGTATGTTCCTATTGCCCTTGGCATCCAGCTGCTTTTAATAGTTTCTTAAGTATGATATCTGATCACAAAGTTCCCCAAATTTCATCCTGAATTCACTATGGGAATTTTCAGAGAATGACAAATCCATTGAAGACATGATATCCTGTTGTACCCACATTCTGTGAATATGAACTCAGTGTAAAGATTACAATTTTTGCCATGCAGGTCTACACAATGTGATTCATAATAATTCTTGTTTATCAGATATTAGAAACCCAGACAGAACCAGAAAATTATTTCTGAGTATACATTTCCATTATCACTAAGAAGAACAAGGTAAATGTCAGTCACCTGAAATGAAAAATGTAACCTTGCACTATGCCTATATTTTTATCCTCTTGGGATCCTCCCCTAATGCAAAGCAACCTCAGTTTCAAGCTGAAATCCCAGGCCAAGCTGAGCAACCCCATCTCCTTAACACTGGAGCCTCCAATAGAGCAAGGCTGTACTGGTGCTGCTCCTATGCCTGGTCAACTTTCCAAGCTGTAAGTGTGCAGGGATTCAGGATAATGACCCAGGCATGTCCTTATCGAATATTTAACTGATGGTGATGTTGTTTGTCCCCAGGTGTCCTGTCCCTTTTGAAGCTGAAAGAGTCAGACCTAGCCTGGTGCAGCTCTCTCAGACTGTCTCTGGGTTCTCATTAAGAAGCTATGGTGGACACTGGGTCTGCCAGCCTCCAGGAAAGGGTCTGCAATGGATGGGAGTAATATGGAGTTATGGAAGCACAGAATATAACTCAGCTCTCCAATCCAGAATCAGCATCACCAGAGAAACCTCCAAGAGTCAATTTTTACTAAAATTGAACAATCTGCAAATGCCATACACACAATGAAGAAAATCCAGCATGAGCCTGGACAGAAACTTCCCTGCAGGGACAATTAGGACTGGCAAAGTGTGCATGGAAATAGTACAGACTCAATGATTGTTATGGGTTGCATCAGAAACTAGAAAGTTCTTGGTTATGATACATGAGCACATATTTTAATGTCAGAACCTGTTATTTCTTCTTCCAATCAAGAATATCCTCTAGAGCCCCTCTACTGTCATATTCTACACAAGGGTTTCCCCACAAGTCCTCTAAGCTAGCAAATTGCTTCTTCTTATTCCATTGAATGGAATAACATATATTTTTATAAATTTCATATATGCACACACAAACACACACACACACACACACACACACACACACACACATCCACGCACACACACAGACACACACACACTTCCTTATATATTCAGATACCCCAAAAAAGGTCAACACTTCTTACATTTGTTGATGGTTAAGTTCAGTAATTCGCAAATTTTGAAAAAGTTGTATTTCATCCTTGTTACTTGCATGTTTTTCCCGCCTGCCGCCTGGTCCCACTCTTTGTTCTTCCCTCTGGCTGCCAGGTCCTGCTGCCATGCAAGCCCCAAGTAACACTCAGAGACTCTGTATTTGATACAATCCTGTTGACTAGTTACTACTATTGTTTATGGACTAGCTCTGTCTTAATTATTAACCCATTTCTACTTATCTAAGTTATTCCACGTGGTCATCATATCCAAGCGTGGCAGACAGACATCTTGCTTTCTCCATGCTCTACATGCTGACTCCTCCTAACTACTTCCTCTTTCCTCCTTGTCTCCTAGTCCCTCCTATCTTGCTTTCCCATTGGCCACAGTGCTTTATTTATTAGCCAGTGTGAGACACATATTTACAGAATAACATCTCCCATTACACTCTATTTATTTTTTTTTACTTTTGATAGAGAAATCACAACTTCCCTAATTGAATGTCATTTTCACAAGACTCCAAGGACACAGAAATACCCATGATTTCCCTCATCTACACCAAGATGATCCCATAAAAGAATAGAGTTGATTATCATGTTTGACAGATTCCATTTTGCATGTGTGTATGTTGGTAAAAAATTGGTTTCAACTGATTCCCTTAGGAATTTTCCAAAACATATTGAATGACCAGTTTTTTGTTTGGAATAAACTAATAAAAATATATTTTCATAAATGTAGACCAGTGTAGGTTGTTAGTAACAGCATTCAACTACCAGAAACTATGTGGGATAACCCCTGTCATGGAACTAATTAATCTTCACACATTATACTGCCCAAATATGTGACACCCTATGATAATTTTAATTTTGATGACTTCCATTTTTTAGAGTACACTTCCTAAGTGGTCCTTCGTTCTTTTGTTGTGTGGAAGTCAATTACAAAATGCCCACCAGTTTTGTCCAGCTTGATGTGATATGTAGAATCTTGAGAACAAAGCTACAGTAAACTTGAAAAGAAAGTTTAGATTGCTCACCCAGTTCTAGAGACACAACTGTGGATGGACATGAATTTCCTGAAACTCTCAATTAGCAGTTCATAATCACCTATAAGAATAGAGGAACACCTGCCCTCAATTTGTCATCATGAGCTCTGAGCTATGCATCCAGAAACAGACACACATAACTAAAAATGTTGTATTTCTGTAATTATTTTTATCATCAAGCACTGGGTGGTATTGTAACTTAAGAGTTCTTGTGTAGTATATGAAAGGTTTTGATTCAAATGTTAATATGTCAAAACACATTCCTCATTTTGACTAATAAGTAATGTGTTTGTACCATCACTATTCCCTATTAAAGGTTATTAACAGTTTACTCCCTGTTAAAGAGCATCTAAGAGATGTGTATCATTTTTCATCTAAAGAACAACTCATATCTGTCACTTATCTGAGGCAGCAGGGTTAAGAGATGTCACAGGGAACATAGAGTAGATGTGATGTCCTCATGAACAAACATATTCCTGCAATCCATCCTCTGATTGGGTTTCTTCATCTTGATCAATTTAAATAGGTGAAAAAGTTTTCATAAAAACAAGCATCTATCACCAGTAAAACATATATTAAACATATATTAAATCCAAAAGGATAAATTTATGTTGGAGCCAAAAAAAGAATTCTGTTTACCTAACGAAAGAAAGAATGGATACAAGTGTTTGGAAGGAGGGGGAACAGGTTCTGGGAGTAGTAGGGGCTAAAAGAATTATCAGGAGTGGAAGAAAGAGTACAGTGGGGTGAATCAATATAATCACAGTTCTTTATAAACTAGAAGGATATTTTGTTTTTAAGTAGGAAAAAAATGACATATAACAAAAAAATTTTAAATGACATAGGATGTTAATATACATATGTTTGTCTATCCTTGTATGTATGTCTTTGTGTAGGTATGGCTTTGCTGTTGTATCTCTGTCTGGGTGTCTATGTCTGGGTGATGTTCTCTTTGCTTGAGAGATCCATATTTTTCTCCTAGTATAGTTGATACTAAAGACATTACATTAGCATCCTTGGATCACTAAGACAAGCTCTGAGTCAGGTGCTGAGGAAGGCTGGGAATAGGAGTTTGACATTAGTGACTGTATCTCCCTTCTCCTGGGCAGGCCCCTGTAGACAGGCCAACCTCTCCTCCTGTCTAAGATCACAGCAATTCCCAAAGAGGCAGTGGATGAGAACACAGCTCAGCAGCTTTATCATTATCACTTTAATGTATGACAGACAGTCTGCTGCCCATCCCAACAGTTCACACTTACATTAACCTTATCATTCAGGTGTGTGGAGTTGAGCATCAATAATGCAGTGTGGGTCATGCTCACATTAGACTTCATGTCATCTTATCATACAGTCCAGACTCTGGATAGGAGCACCATTTAGGGAAGCAGATTCTTCTTCCTTCTTTATTCCGCCTCCCTTTTCATTTCATTGATTGACTTGACTTCTTCTTCCACTATTTTTTGACATTGGTGCTCAGAACACTGATATTTTACACTTTATTTCTCTGTTGTGATACGATTAATCATAAGTGCTTGGAATCAAGGAGAGGAAATATGGGAGGCTGGCATTTGTTTCAAATCTATATACCCCAACTGTGTAATTAAAATATTGTTTTGTGTAGGAAAAAGTGATGTTTTAATAGATTGAGGTAACCCAGACACAGAAAGATAAACATGGTATGTATTCATTCATAAGCGGATATTAGACATAGAACAAAAGATGACCAGCATAGAATCCACTAGGAAACAAAGAGTGCCCTAAGAGAAACATAAATAGTTCTCCTGAGAAGGGAAAGTGACAAGACTGCCTGAACAAATTGTGAGCATGGTAGAAGGGAGTAGGATGTAAGAGAAATATAAGGGAGTAAGGTGAGGGGGAGGAGAACACAACGGAGCAGGGAGGTTGAGTTGGGGGAAGAATAGAGAAGAACAAGAAAAGAGATGCCATAATAGAGGGAGCCAGTATAAGCTTAAAGGGCATTTATGGGTTTTTAAATCAATTATTGCCAATGTGAAAATTAATGTTATGAATCCGGTCTCTTAAATGTATTAAAGACTATGCATGTTGTGGAATTGAACAACTTTGTAAGTGGAATGATCTAAGAAAATATGAAGAAAAGGAAAGTAGGATCAGACTATTTTGTACCAGATAAAATATTTACTAATTAATTAATTAAAAACACATTATGTGATTGTTGGGAATGTTTGTTCACACCTTTAATCCAGTCATTAGGGAGAGAAAGTGACAAGGAGTTCTCTCACAGTTCTGCATCAGTTTGGTCTACATAGTGAGTCCAGGGCAAGCACAGTGACCCTGTAAAAAGAAAAGAGAAAAGAATGACATTTCATCATTTGTTAATAGCTGTTACTGCATGTTAATCTGATGATGATTATGATAATGTGTGTGTGTGCGCGCGCACGTGTGTGTGTGTGTGTGTGTGTGTGTGTGTGTGTATGATGAAAACTTAGCCCACTAAGTGAGTATCCATATGTCCAGCTGACATAAGCAAGAAAATGTTTGATCAAACACTTAAGGATAAGAATACACCTATAAAAGAGAAATTATTTATAAAAATGCTTGATTTATTATGAATTCTTTACCTTTGAAACTAACTTAGTTACTTCCATTAGGGAGCTCATGGAAACTCAAAAACAGGAGAATATAGAATATATATACAAACTAATTCTAGAGTAACTGAAGACAAAAGTACTAGAATAAGCAGATTCAGGGCAAGTTCTTCAATAAAGTATGAGTTTTGTGCATTATTTTTGTAAGAATCCTTCACAAACTTTGGAGACTACAATGAAAATATCAGATAAACCCAAGGGGAGATATCTCAGAATAATGTCTGAAAAATATTCACTAAACAGACATCAAGCAAGGGGAAACACAGCACTCATAGTGTGGGATATCTTTAGCTTTCATAGGATGGCTGGCTCTCTAATGCTCAGACCAGTCTCTACCTCTGCCACTTTGAAAACAAAGGATACACATGAAGAAATAAAAGGCACAGCATGTGAGGTCTCGACTAACAAGCAGCAGACAGATGATCTCTGAGTGCTGAATGAACAGGTTGGTTCTAGATTTGCACTTACTTCCCCTGTCCTTTACTTTACCAAGCATGAAGGAAATTCGACTTCTCTATGGTGATCAGCACCTCACTGTGCTTGGTTTCCCATGCCCATGTCTGCCCTCTTCTCTGCCTCCTGTCAAGACTTCACACTCTTAACTAAATTTCTATGATAAATAACGTAACTCACAAGAGTAGCTTCATACTACTCTGTTTTATGAAATGCTATTTTAAAAAAAAGACATTATTAGCCCTTACCAACACCATAATCCACATTTAGAAACCTGGATTTTTCTGTGTTAAAAGCTTAAGTGACTGAGATTAAAAAACAAGTCCATAGAGATAAGTAGACTGACATAAATTAAGTGAGAGTAAATCTAGTCCCTGAGTTAAGGTGTTCTCAAGTGAGAAGGTGAATAGGCTGAACCAAGTGAGGTGAGAACTTTATCAGTCTTCTAAGCACCCTCTCAGGTAAGATATGAAATCACATGTAATAATGTTAGTGAAGCTTGCTCACATGTTATTTTCTTGATGAGTGATGAGAATAACAATGATTCCACTCACACCAAGAAAATAAATAAATAGCTCCAAAAGCAAGATTTCTATTCACAGAGAAGCCCACCTCCATCCTAAATCAACTTCTGAAATATATGGAGAATGGAAATTCAGACAGAACCAGGGCAATATTCTGAGTTTTGAACCCCAGTTCCTCGAAAAAGCAAGGGCAAATCAGGCACCTGAGAGAAGAATGAAAAACTTGCCTGAGCTTCCTTTTATCCTCTTAGGACCCTCCCACAATGCAAAGCAGCCTCAGGCTGAGGCTGAAAGCCCAGGCCAAGATGTACAGCCCCATCTCCTCACTGGAGCCTCCAGCAGAGCATGGCTGTCCTAGTGCTGTTCCTCTGTCTGCTGACCTTTCCAAGCTGTAAGTGTGCAGGGTATAAGGACAGAAATGGGGCATGTTATTATGGGATGTATGACTGATGGTGATGTTGTTTTCCCCAGGTGTCCTGTCTCAGGTGCAGCTGAAGGAGTCAAGACCTGGCCTGGTACAGCCCTCACAGACCCTGTCTCTCACCTGCACTGTCTCTGGGTCATTATTAACCATTGATGGCATACACTGGCTTCGCCAGCCTCCAGGAAAGGGTCTGGAGTGGATAGTAGTAATATGGCATGATGGAACAACACGTTATAGTCCACATCTCCAATCCCGAGTCACCATCAGCAGGGACACCTCCAAGAGCCAAGTTTTCTTAAAACTGAATAGTCTGCAAACTGAGGATACAGCCATGTATTACTGTGCCAGCAACACACAGTTAGGGAACTCCAGTGTAGGCCTGCGCAAAAACCTCTCTGCAGGGACACTTAGGACCAGAAGATGGCAACAATGATCATCAGAGACTCTCCTGTAACAATAGTTACTTCAGGACCTTGGAACTAATGGACTATGCTGCAAGAGCAAGTGATTTGACCTCCCGACCTGCAGGATCTGTTCTACCCAAGAAAAACCTCTAGTGGTCCCTGCACATGGTCACAGTCTATTTAAATTCCTAATCATTCACACACTAGAACAAATGATTTTTCTCACAAATTGTCTAAGATGCCTCTATGCTTATTTGTTATCAAGCATATGGCTTTAGATGTTCCATATATACGTGTGCATACATAATACATATGCATATATTTCTACAGCAAACTGAAATTTTGAGAAATCTTTAATTGATATACTGTATTGAGAGCGTGCATATGATTGAAAAAACTGCCCCTTCCCTGAATTAATGTTACATTCCTATGACATCTTTAAAATATTTTTTATCTTTTTTATTTATTAAAATAATGTTTCCTATCGATCCCAGCTCCTCTCCCTCCAAGACTACCTCATGTGCACTCGGCCACAATCCAATCACATTACCCCCACACTACACAGGGAGGGTGGTACGATCCAGGAGAGGTCAACAAAATCTTTCACGTTAATTTGGAGTAGGAAATCGGTCCTCCCTCCTGTCTCTAGGCTAAGAGAGTATCCCTCCATGGGTAATGTGCTCCCAAAATCATTTTTGTGCACCAGGGATACATCTTGGTTCTACTATCAGAGGCCCCTTAGACTGCCCAGAACTTTTAACCAAGATCCATGTACAGGGGTTCTCAGTCAGTCCAATGCTGGATTTCTAGCTATCAGGTGGTGGCTCAATAGCTCCTCCTTGTTCAAGTCAGCTGTCTCTGAGTTTTTGTAACCTAATCTTGTCCTCCTTCTCTGCATCTAGATTCATGTTCAGCTCAGGGATTAGCTGTGAGTGTCTGCTTCAGTTGCCATAAGCTACTATTGCAGCGTGTATGTTTCCGCCAGACCGCCAACCCACTGGTCTGGCATGCCAGCCCCCAATAACACTTAGGAGACTCTATATTTGATACAATCCTGTTGGCCAATTACCATTACTGTTTATGGGCTAGCTCTGTCTTAATTATTAACCCATTTCTACTTATCTAAGTATTTCCACGTGGTCATCTTATCAGGGAGCCGCGGCAGGCGTCCTGCTTCCTCCCCAGCTATATCTCGACTCCTCCTCCCCACTTCCTCTTTCCTCCTTGTCTGCTAGCCCCGCCTATCTTGCTATCTCATTGGCCCAACGGTGCTTTATTAACAAGTATGAGAAACATATTTAGAGGATAACACCTCCCATCATCTCCTCTTTTCTGTCTAAAATAAAAGAAGGGGTTTAACCATAACATAGCAAATATAACATACAACAGTTATCAAATAAGAATCACAGTTAACAATATTTAGTCTGTAAACATTTTGTAAGACTTAAAGAAAATATCATCTATCCTATCTTTGTGAGTCTAAAGTCCTATATGTAACTTATATTTAATCCTAACTAAGGAAAACGATAACCATAACTATCTGTCTTCAACTCCTTCAAAGACCACAGAAGGATAATATATAAACTCTAGAAATGACAGAGACAATTCATTGCCTGGTCAGTCACCAGGCAATGTAATGTTCTTCTGTAATGTTCCATCTTCAGCCCATAGGCCATAGTGTGTCTCCACACCTCAACAAGGCAGGAATCTTTTCTCTGTGTCGTGTAGACTGTCTGGCTGTCTCACAGTCTCGCAGACTCTTCCATAAAGAAGGAATCCTGTAGCAATGTCCATCTTGCATCAGCAGTCACCTTTTTGTGGGTCCTGCATGTCCAGTTTCTACAACATAAAGTCAAACAGTCCAGAAAAGTAGTACCTTGCCCAAATGGCTAGTCTTGCCATATTAGAAGCAAACTTCATAATGTGTTTCTTCGATGTCCATCTTCCTTTCCTCTGTAGGTGGTGTACCAGGAGCAGTTGTGCCTCACTGTCAAGAAAAACCCAAAGCAATTTTAAATACCATATTCTGTTGGTCTTTGAAAGGTTTGAAGAATGCCTATTCATCTCAAATACATCTCTGCATATCTAGAAATCCTAACTAACTTAACTCCAAGTTTTGACTATCATAGGTAACTTTCTAATCTGTACTAAATTATACATTACATTTTCCAATGAGCTATATAAACACAATACCAAAAGAAGAGGAGAAATATACATATCCCAAAATTGACCTTAAATTGTATCAATAAATGAAAATCCATTCCAAAGCAAAGTATTCATATCTATACCATAATTCCCTTTATAATTTTAAAAAGATTGCTTGTGTCATTAACCAGTTATAACCAAGCACATTTAAATGAAAACAAACATTTATAAACAATATTTGGTAATTTGGGCATCATTCTTTCCAAACTACTTCTACCTGCTGGTAGAGGGCGCTGTCATGGGGGTCCAAAGAAGATGCAGAAATCTTGGCTGTAGTGTGCAAGGCTTTGTCTCAACTGCTTTGAATGTTGGATCATCTCGGGCATTGTTTCAGGGGATCTGGCTTGATCAAACGACATAAGTCTGGAAAGAATCCATAGCTTTTCATTTTCTGTGGGAACAAAAATAGAAATCCTTTTCCCCAGTAACTTGTCATTAGGCTTAAATTTTTGAGTCAAAGCATTTATAAAATATATAAATTGAATTAATCTAGCAGCATTTCTTTTATCAGTAGTTATTTTCTCAGCAATCAAATAATTTAAAGACAACAGAAGTGTGTATAGTATCCAAAATTTCTCTGTGTTTTCCATCTTTACGTGGCTTTTTTATTACTATATTTATTCTACTTCTATTTTTACATATTTTGAGACAGGATTTCTCTGTGTAACTTTTATCTGTCCTGGAATTCACTGCATACCAGGTTTACGTTGAAATCACAGAGATCTGCTTGCATCTGTCTGCTGAGTGCTGGGATTAATGGCTTGCGCCATCATAGCCATCCATTTAATTCCTTTTTTCTTTTTTAAACCATTGTATCCTGTTTCTTTTTCTCTCCCAAGCCAGCGTATTTTTTAAAACACAGTGTAAACCTTCATTGCAGCTCTTGTACACACCAATGAATTGTTAGCAGAGCTCTTTAAAATCAAGGCAGCTTTTTTGCCGCTTATGCTAATTTAGGAAACCTCCCTTAATGGAGTCATGCAACTCTCTGTCTACAGCAAAACAAATCCAACCGAGAAAATGATGCTACCAAGAAGTCTCACTAGTCTCTGTTCCCTTGTTTCTAAAATCACTTTTTAAGCTTTTATCAAGTTTTAAGTGAAAGTACTTATAGCCACGTTGGCCGCTATACATACATACATCCATAGCATGTATGTTTCCGCCAGCCTGCCAACCCACTGGTCTGGCGTGCCAGACCCCAATAACACGCAGGAGACTCTATATATGATACAATCCTGTTGGCCAATTACCATTACTGTTTATGGGCTAGCTCTGTCTTAATTATTAACCCATTTCTACTTATCTAAGTATTTCCATGTGGTCGTCTTATGAGGGAGCCATGGCTGGTGTCCTGCTTCTTCCCTGGGCTACATCTCGACTCCTCCCTACTACTTCCTCTTTCCTCCTTGTCTCCTAGCCCCACCTATCTTGCTATCTCATTGGCCACAGAGCTTTATTAACCAGTATGAGAAACATATATACAGAATAACATCCCACTTCTGACACCATTATGTTATGGCAGGTTGTTCCCGCAGGCTGCAGCGGGTCCTGAAGCCAGTCTGGGCCCTCAGCCGCACCAGCCCCAAATAACACTCAGAGACTCTGTATTTGATACAATCCTGTTGGCCAATTACCATTATTGTTTATGGTCTAGCTCTGCCTTAATTATTAACCCATTTCTACTTATCTAAGTATTTCCACATGGTTGTCTTATCAGGGAGCCGCGGCAGGCGTCTTCCTTCCTCCCTGGACTACATCTCGACTTCTCCCTACTACTTCCTCTTTCCTCCTTGTCTCCTAGCCCCGCCTATCTTGCTATCTCATTGGCCCAACGGTGCTTTATTAATATGAAAAACATATTTACAGGATAACATCTGCCATCATACTAGATATGGGCTCTATAATGGTGGAAAAGGTACTCATCAAGCTCAATTTCAGGGAAGGAAATTTATGGTAACCTTTCCACTGCTGCTCAAATTGTTAGGTGGAATAAGTCTTGTAGATGTCTGTTCATTTCTCTATACTCAGTTATCTCTTAAAACCTATAATGGCTACCTCTTCTATGCTCTCTCTCTTGTCTATGCCACCTCTGACTAAATCTATCATCTCATATGCTATCATCTCCTAGCCCATTTTTATGGCTTTCTCTCCACTTACTGACCCCCACTCCCAATATGCAGAGGAGATCTTCTTCCTTTTCCCTTTTGTGAGGGATATTGTATGAAACTCTTAGATTCTTCCTTGTATCAATGTATCTCTGGTTGTGTGAATTACAGGCTGGTAATCCTTTACTATATGTCAAAATTCCATAAATGAGTAAGTACATACCATGTTCCTCTTTTTGTGACTGGGTTATTTCATTCAGGATTGTTTCTTCAAGTTCCATCCATTTGCCGGCAAATTTCAAGATTCCATTGTTTTTTTTTTCTACAGAGCAGTATTCCATTGTGTAAATGTGCCACATCTGCTTTATTCATTCTTCAGTTGAGGGGTATATTGGTTGATTCCAGAATCTTGTTATTACCAATAATGCTGCTGTGAACATAGTTGAACACATGTCTTTGTTGCATGGATGAGGATCATTTGGGAATAGGCCTAATAGTGGGATTACCAGGTCCTGTGATAAAATAATTCATATTCACCTAAGTTACCAACATACTGATCTCCAAACTGCCTGTACATGTTTGCACACCCATCAGCAGTGGAGGAGTGTTTCCCTTTGTCCACATCCTCTCCAGCATAAGTTGTCATTGGTGTTTCTAATTTTAGCCATTTTGGTAGGAATAAGATGGTATCTCAGTGTTGATTTGATTTTTCTTCCTCTGATAACTCAGGATGGTGAGCACTTTCTTAAGTGTATTTCAGCCCTTTTGAATTCCTCTATTGAAAATTCTCACTTCAGTCTGTACCCCATTTTTAGTAGGGTTGTTTGGTGTTTTGGTTACTAGTTTCTTGAGTTCTTTGTACATTTTGGACATACGGCTTCTGTCAGATATAGGGTTGGTGAAGATCTTTCCCATCTGTTGGCTGCCATTTAGTCTAGTGAATTGTGTCCTTTGCCTTACAGAGGTTTCTGAGTTTGAGGAGGTCCCATTTACTAATTGTCACTCTCAATGTCTGTGCTACTGGAGTTATGTTCAGGAAGCTGTCTCACGCACCATTTTGTTCCAAGGTAGCTCTGACTTTCTCTTCTAAGAGGCTCAGTGTGGCAGAATTTATGTTGAGGTCTTTGATCCATTTGGACTTGTGTTTTGTGCATGGTGATACGCATGGGTCAATCTGCATCCAATTGTGCCAGCACCATTTGCTGAAGATACTTTCCTCTACTCATTGTATACTTTTAGGTGTTTTGTCAAAAATCAGGTGTTCATAAATGTGTGGGTTAATGTTGGAATTTTCGATTTGATTCCATTGGTCTACCTGTCTATTTTTGTGCCAATACCAGGCTGTTTTCAGTATTATAGGTGTATAGTAGCGCTTAAAGACAGGAATGGTGATGCCTCCTGAAGATCCTATATTGTACAAGGATGTTCAAATAGATCCTGGGTCTTTTGTTTTCCCATATAAAGTTGACTAATATCTTTTCAAGGTCAGTGAATAATTGTGTTTAAATTTTGATGGTGATTGCATTGAATCTGTAGATTGCTTTTGGTAAGATTGCCATTTCTACTATGCATATCCTCCTTATCCAAGAGCATTAGAGATCTTTTCATTTTCTTGTATCTTCTTTAATTTCTTTATTTAAAGACACAAATTTCTTGCTATATAGTTTTTTCACTTGTTTGGTGTTACACCAAGTTACTTTTATTTATTTAATATTTTTTATTTATTTTTCTTATTTTACATATAGAACCCATTTCCCTCACCCTCCCTTTCTCCCACCCTCCCATGACCCCCAACCACCCTCTCTTCCAATTCCCACCCCCACTCCCCAAGATACTTTATGTTGTTTGTGGCTATTATAAATGGTAATGTTTCTCTTATTTCTTTCTCAACCCCTTTGTCATTTGTATGTAGAAGGGCTACAGATTTTTTATTTATGTTGTATTTTGGCTTGCTGAATGTGTTTATCAGCTGTAGTAGTTCCATGGTAGAGTTTTGTGGGTTGCTTATGTAAACTATCATATCATCGGCAAATAGTGACAGTTTGACTTCTTCCTTTCCAATTTGTATCCCCTTGATCTCCATTTGTTGTCTTATTTCTTTAGCTAGAACTTCAAGTACAATATTGAAGATATATGGAGAGAAAGGGTAGCCTTGTCTTGTTCTTGACTTTAGAGGAATCACCTTAAGCTTCTCGCCATTCAGATTGATGGTGGCTATTGGTTTCTGCATATTGCTCTTATTATGTTTAGGTGTGTTTCTGTTTTCCGTGATCTATACATGACCTGTATTATGAAAGGGTGTTGATTTTTTTCAAAGGCTTTTTCAGCATCTAGGGAGATGATCATGTGGTTTTCTGTTTTAGTTTGTTTACATGGTGGATCAAAGTGATAGATTTTCATATGTTAAACCATCTTTGCAGCCCAGGGATGAAGCCTACATGGTCACGGTGGATATCCATTTGTCAGACAATACAACAATGATTGTGAAGGCCAGTCACTGCCTTTTTCGGTCATATGCATAACATAGACTGTGTGTGTCAGATATTCTGACTTGTGCTTTGCAGGTTTTGGAACTAGAATGGGGACCCTAGGACAGGAAGACATTTTAAATGAGGGACAAGGGGGGACCATGGGAAAGAGAATAACAGAGATGTGAAAGCAAAAGAGAGTTGTGGTGGGAAAGGAGATGAGTGATTGGGAAAGGAGACAACTGATTAAATAAGAAAGTCATCCTAACACTTAAACCAAAGACAAAGTATGCTATTTATATTAATTGCAGAAAATGAAAATTACTCTAGCACAAAATAAAGACAGTCATGAATTATGTGCTGGGAAGGTGGTTGAAGATAATGGAAATTAGGAGTTTTGATGGGAGACGTTATTCTGTATTTATGTTTCTCATACTGGTTAATAAAGCCCTGTGGCCAATAGAAAACTAGATAGGCGGGGCTAAGAGACTAGAAGGAGGAAAGAGGAAGTAGTAGGGAGGAGTCGAGATGTAGCCCGGGGAAGAAGCAGGACGCCTGCCGTGGCTCCCCGATAAGACAACCACGTGGAAATACTTAAATAAGTAGAAATGGGTTAATAATTAAGGCAGAGCTAGCCCATAAACAATAATGATAACTGTCGAACAGGATTGTATCAAATACAGAGTCTCTGAGAGTTATTTGGGGCTGGCGCAGCTGTGCTATATGCTACAGATGGCGCCCAACGTGGCTATAAGAACGTTCACTTAAAACTAATAAGAGCTTAAGAAATGTTTTAGAAACAAAGGAACAGAGACTAGCAAGACAGCATTTTCTCAGTTGGATTTGTTTTGCTGTAGACAGAGAGTTGGATGGCTCCTTTAAGGGAGGTTTCCAAAATTAGCATACGCGGCATAAAAGCCGCCTTGCTTTTAAAGAGCTCTGCTAACAATTCATTGGTGTGTACAAGAGCTGCAATGAAGGTTTACACTTTGTTTTAAAAAATATGCTGGCCTGGGAGATAAAAGGAAACAGGATACAATGGTTTAAAAAGCAAAAAGAAAGTAAAATGGATGGTTGTGGTGTTGCACGTCATTGATCCCAGCACTCGGGAAACAGAGGCAAAGAAATCACTGTGATTTCAAAGCAAACCTGGTATGCAGTGAATTCCAGGACAGATAAAAGTTACACAGAGAAACACTGTCTCTAAATATGTAAAAATAGAAGTAGAATAGAGTAATAAAAAGGCCACGTAAAGATGGAAAACGCAGAGAAATTTTGGATACTATACACGCTTCTGTTGTCTTTAAATTATTTGATTGCTGAGAAAATAAATACTGATAAAAGAAATGCTGCTAGATTAATTCAATTTATATATTTTAAAAATGCTTTGACTCAAAATTTTAAGCCTAATGACAAGTTACTGGGGAAAAGGATTTCTATTTTTGTTTCCACAGAAAATGAAATGCTGTGGATATCTTCCAGATTAACTTGGTTTGATCAAGCAAGACCCCCTGAAGCAACATCAATAGGACATTGCAACCGTACAGAACACTACAGCCAGGATTTCTGGGTCTTTTTAGGATCCCCCATGGCAGCGCCCCCTACCAGCAAGAAGTAGTTTGGAAATAACGATGCACAAATTCCCAAATATTGTTTATAAATTGTTTTTCATTTAAATGGCTTAATTATAAATGGTTATAACCACAAGCAATCTTTTTAAAGGTAAAAAATGAATTATGGTATAGATATGAATACTTTGCTTTGGAATGGATTTTCATTTATTGATACAATTTAAGGTCAATTTTGGGATATGTATATTTCTCCTCTTGTTTAGGTATTGTGTTTATATAGCTCATTGGAAAATGTAATGTATAATTTAATACAGATTATAGAGAGTTACCTATGATAATTAAAACTTGGTGTTAAGTTAGTTAGGATTTCTAGATATTCAGAGATGTATTTGAGATGAATAGGTATTCTTCAAACCTTTCAAAGACCTACCGAATATGTCATTTAAAATGGTTTAGGGTTTTTCTTGACAGTGAGGCACAACTGCTCCTGGTAACACTACCTGCATCAGAAAGGAAGATGGACATTGAAGAAACGAGTTATGAAGTTTGCTTCTAATATGGCAAGACTAGCCATTTGAGCAAGTTACTTCTCTTGTCTGGACTGTTTGACTTTATGTTGTAGAAACTGGACATGCAGGACCCACAAAAAGGTGACTGCTGATGCAAGATGGACATTGCTATAGGATTACTGCTTCATGGAAAAGGCAGCCAGACATTCTGCAGGACACAGAGAAAAATGACTGACACACTGTCAATACAGGTGGACAGTTTAAATTTTCCTGCATTGTTGAGGAGTCTTGAGACACACTATGACCTATGGGCTAAAGATGGAACATTACAGAAGAACTTCGGGTGACTGACCAGGCAATGAGTTGTCTCTGTCATTTCTAGAGTTTATATATTATCCTTCTGTGGTCTTTGATGGAGTTGAAGGCAGGTAGCTATGATTATAGTTTTCCTTAGTTAGGATTAGGAATTGAAGACAGATAGTTATGGTTATAGTTAGTTAGGATTAAAGATAGGATAGATGATATTTTCTTTAAGTCTTACAAAATGTTAATGGACTAAATATTGTTTACTGTGATTCTTATTTGATAACTGTTGTATGGTATATTTTGCTATGTTAAGGTTAAACCCCTTCTTTTACTTTAGACAGAAAAGAGGAGATGATGGGAGATGTTATTCTGTATTTATGTTTCTCATACTGGTTAATAAAGCCCTGTGGCCAATAGAAAACTAGATAGGTGGGGCTAGGAGACTAGAAGGAGGAACGAGGAAGTAGTAGGGAGGAGTCGAGATGTAGCCCGGGGAAGAAGCAGGACGCCTGCCGTGGCTCCCTGATAAGACGACCACATGGAAATACTTAGATAAGTAGAAATGGGTTAATAATTAAGGCAGAGCTAGCCCATAATCAATAATGATAACTGGCCAACAGGATTATATCAAATACAGAGTCTCTGTGAGTTATTTGGGGCTGGCACAGCTGTGGGCCCAGACTGGCAGGTTGGTGGGCTGGCGGAAACATACATGCTACAGAGTTTAGATGAATCAAAGATAGAAGTTCAGGATGAAAAACAAGTAAATATGCTATAAATAGAAATGTGTCTCCACAGCAATTACAGAGCAGTAGAGTAACAGTGACAAAGGATGGCACATTTGAATGTCTGTTATAGACCAAGGACACAGTTGTCTCATAAAAAATAAAATTCAGTAAATTCCTGGGTTGTCCCTTCACATGGAATGAGCTCTGGTAACCTCATGAGGCAGGTGTGACCCTGTCCAAGGACCCTCATGGAGTCAGGGTGAAGCTGTGTCCAGCACACACAGTGGAGAAACTGAACTTTTATAGAATCTCAACTGTTTGTGGCACGTTTTAATTTCAAATATTTACCAAGGAGCTGTGACAGTGAAAAAACACATCATGTTCTGCACCTGCACAAAACAGAACTAAATGAATTAAGGTAAATCCTTAATAAAGAGGTACACAAAGTTTTAATTTATTATGTCAATTTCTATAACGGCCATCATTTCCCTTAATGTCTTGTACCAGCTCAGAGCAATGAATTCCACCAGGGGACAAACTCCAGAGCCAGTTACAGCAGGATGAAATGAAAGTGAGGTTTCTCTGTTCCATGAAAGCCAGCTTTGGCCTGACCGTGAAGCTCAGGCAGAGGAGCCCAGCTCTGAACACCCAGGTCCTTCCATTCTGTGATCAGCACTGGACACACAACACTCATCATGGCCTTATGGCTCAGTAGGCTTTTACTTGTGACAGAAAGGAGTTACTATGTTTTGTGTGGACATGAGAAACAGAAAATTAGCTAGTGGGACATTTTTCTGATCAGAATTCCTTTTTCAGATGACCAATTTGAGATGCACCTAGTGGAGTCTGGAGGAGGCTTAGCGCAGAGAAAATTGTCCAAAAGTCCATGAAACACTCTAGTCCAGCCTCTGGATTCATTTTCAGTAGCCGTAGCATGCATTGGGTCTGGCAGGCTCCAAGAAAGAGGCTAGAGTGGGTCACTACTGTTAGTACTGGTAGTAGTGACATCTACTATGCTGTGAAGAGCCTAGACCATCTCCAGAGACAATGCCAAGAACACCCTGTACCTGCAAATGAACTTCTAAAATCTGATGACAAAGACACGTATTACTGTGCAGGACACACAGTGAGTGAATGATACTCTGTGATGGGAGAAAGGAGGGGTCAAAATGGAGAGCCCAGAGAGGTAGAACAACAGCTACTCTGGCCAATAATATGAGCCACATGGAAAAACTTAGAATAGTAAAAATGGGTTAATCATTAAGACAGAGATAGCTGATGAAAAATAATAGTAACTGGCCAACATCCTTAGATCAAATACAGAGTCTCTGCATGTTATTTGGGGCTGTCGTGGTGGTAGGACCAGAAGGCTGGCAGAAAAAACAACTAGCTACATATGGCACCCAATGTGGCTAATAAGAAATTTAACTTAAAACTAAGAAAAACCTAAACAAATGTTTTTAGAAAACAAAGGAACAAAAACAAGCAAGACTTCTTGCAAACAGCATTTTTCTCAGTTGGACTTTGTTTTGATAGAGACAAAGATTTGTGATGCTCCTTTAATGGGGGTTTCCAAGATTAACATAATTGGCAAAAAAAACCCATACAGCTTTTAAACTTCTAAAGGTATATTAAGTTACAGCAGGTTTTTCCCACCGGCTGCCATGGTCCCACCGCCATTTGAGCCCCAAATAACATGCAGAGACTCTGTATTTGATATAATCCTTTTGGCCTCTTACCATTATTGTTTATGGGCCAGCTCTGTCTTAATTATTAACCCATTTCTACTTATCTGAGTATTTCCACATTGTCGTCTTATGGGGAGCTGCAGCCAGCGTCTTCCTTCCTCACTGGTCTACATCTTGACTCTCCTAACTACTTCCTCTTTCCTCCTCCTAGTCTCCTAGCCCCACTTACCTAGTTTTCTATTGGCCAACAGGGCTTTATTAATTAACCATGAGAAACATATTTACAGAATAACATCTCCTATCAGTATACAGTCTGTTTAAAATATATGTTGTCTTGGGAGAGAAAGAGAAAAGAAATAAAATGGTTTTAAAAAGGCAGAGTGTGGCTGGGTATGGTGGCACAAGCCTTTAATCCCAGCACTTGGGAGATAGATGCAAGTAGATTCTGTGATTTCAAAGTAAACCTGGTATACAGAGTGAATTCCAGGACAGATAAAAGTTACACAGAAAACCCTGTCTCAAAATATGTAAAAATATAAGTAAAAATATAGAGTAATATAAAAGCCACATAAAAATGGAAAGCACATAGAAACTTTGGATATTGCATGCTGTTCTGTTATCTTTAAATTGTTTGACTGCTGGGGAAGTAACAACAACTGATAAAAGAAATACATCTGGATTAATTCAATATATATATTAAAAATGCTTTGACTCCAAAATTTAAGTCCAAGGACAAGTTACTGGGGAAAAGGATTTCTAATTTTGTTTCCACAGAAAATGAAAAGCTATGGATTCCTTCCAGACTAATGTGGTTTGATTAAGCAAGTCCCCCAAAAACAGCATTCCAGGTGATCCAATAATCGAAACAGCTGGGACAAGCCAAGGTTTCTGTGTCTTCTTAGGGTCCCCATGACAGTGCCCCCTACCAGCAGGAAGCAGTTTGAAAAGAGCGACGCCCAAATTCCAAAACATTATTTATAAATGTTGAAAACCTAAGTAACTCTAAGTTTTGACTATCATAGGTAAGTATCTAAAATTTGTGCTAAATTATATATTTTTAAATGAGCTATATAAACACAATGCCTAAACAAGAGAAGAAATATACATATCTCAAAACTGACTTTAAATTTGTATCAATGAATAAAATTTCATTCCAAGACAACGTATTTATATATATATATATATGATATATGATATATATATATGTATATGATATATATATATATATATATATATATATACCATAATCCCCTTTTTTAGCTTTAAAGAGATTGGTTGTTGTCATTAACCATTTAAACCAACTCCGTTTAAATGAAAACAAACATTTATAGACAATATTTGGGAATTTGGGCCTTGTTCTCAAATTGTGCAATGCTGGTAGGGGACATTGTCTTGGGGTTTCTAAGAAGATGCAGAAATCATGGCTGTAGTCTGCAAGGCTGACTTGTCCAAACTATTTTGAATGTTGGATCACCTGGGACACTGTCTTGATCAAACCTGGGTCTGACTTGATCAAACCATGTTAGTGTAGGACGAATATACAGCTTTTTGTTCTTTTGTGGAAACAAAAAAAAAATAAAGATCTTTTTCCCCAGTAACCTGTCCTTGGACTTAAATTTTGAAGTCAAAGCATTTTTAAATGTATAAATTGAATTAATTTTGCAGCATTTATTTTAACTGCACGGAAAGCAATCAGTTCCCATTGTTCAAACCTATCCTGCTCTAAACATCCTGTTGTCACTTAGAAGTTGATGACTTATTTCTTTAGTTAACATAACCCTCATGCCTGGATGCATGTTACTGCTTTTCATGACATGTTATGAACACCTGAACTTCCCAATGCAATAGGTCCATTCAGATACCTTGTTTTGTAATGTGTTTCATGAAGTAGTGAGACACAGAGTGAAACATAAAAATATAGAGAGACAGACTGAAAGACAGACAAACAGGAGGTAACAAGATTGGTCCCCACATTTTATGTCATAAGTAGACAGGTGATTGATTTTAAGTCTAGAGACATGATAGTGGACCTTTGTGTCTCCTCTAAGATAAACATTTAACATCACATGCACTAAATGTCTTTGAGTTGTTTCCTCAAAAGTGGAGAACTACAATAATGATAAGAAAATGATGGGCCCAGCTATATCTGCCTACTGGTGCAGAAACATCCTGAATATAAGCCCAGCCTTTGTTCCCCATTTCCAGGCCTTGGCTAAATGTGAGTCTGGAACCATTAGTGGATTCTGTTCTACACCCTTCCCTGGAAACCCCCTGGATTAATCTCGGATCTCTGTGTCCACACCCCATCGAGAGCTCTCTTGGAGCTCTGATATACCAACACCCACACCCACCAAAATCCTTCCCTCCCCCAATGCTGTGCCCTATCCTGCCCACTGTCCCACCACTCTACTTGATCACTGGGAAAGAGGGTGTAGCCTACATAAAGCAACCTTTGGGGAATTTCCTGCAGCTGATCTGAGCACATCCACTGATCTGCCAATCCACTCTGGACCACCCTTAATTTCCACCTGCCTGGTCTCTGACCCCCACTGCCAGTCCTCTACTGGAGTTCCAGGCAGCTCCGAGAGATCTGCCTATCTATGCTAGACCAATCTGAGTTTCTGTGGGCTGGATCCTTGACCCGCATGCCAAGGCCTTTGCTAAAGAGGCCTCAGCTGGGGATTACCAGGTCCCAGGTAGATCTGCCTACTGGTACGGAAATATCTTGAGTATCAGCCCAGCCTTTGACCCCCATAGACAGGTCTTCGCTAGAGGCCTTGGCTAGAGTCTGCTGTTGGAGCCTGATCTTTGACCCCCATCGACGGGCCCCTGCCAGTGGAAAGACCTCCTAAAGTTCTTGGACCTAAACACATTGAGCCTCTGACCCACCTAAGCCCACCAGGGAAGTACCATAGAGAGACGGAGAGACCCCACCAACACTTACTAAAAGAAGCTAAGGCAAGGGAAGTTGGCAACATAAGAAAACACCTAACAACAGAAAGACAAGCATAACACCACCAGAATGTAGGAAATTTACACCAACTAGAACAAAACACAACAAAGCAGATGAAGCAGAAGAGAGTGACTTAAAAATTATCGTCATAAAAATGATAGATGCCATCAAAGAAGACTTGAGAAAATCCCTTAAAGAAATGAAAGAAAAAAAAAAAACAAAAAATTGGAAGAATGAAAAAATTTCTTAAAGAAAATACTGAAAACCAAGAAAAAAAAAACAATTAAACAGGCGATAGAAATGGTTCAAGACTTGAAAATGGAAATGGAGACAATAAAGGAAACACAAACTGAAGGATTGCTGGAAGTAGAAAACTGGGAAAACAATCAGGATCTACAGATGCAAGCATAACCAACAGAATTCACGTGATGGAAGAGAATCTCAGGTGCTGAAGATAACCTAGTGGAAATAGATTCATCGACCACAGAAAATTGTAAATCCAACAAATCCTTAACACAAAAGATCCAGGAAATGTGGGACACTGTGAAAAGGCCAAACCTAAGAAGAATAGGCATAGAGGAAGAGGAGGAAGCCCAGCTCAAAGGGGCCAAAAACATATTCAACACAATCATCGAGGAAAACTTACCCAATCTGAAGAAGGACGTGCCCATGAAAGTACAAGAAGCATGCCAAATACCAAATAGACTGGACCAAAGAAAAAAGACCCCTTGACATATAATAATCAAAACACGTAAGATACAGAATAAAGAAAGAATATTAAGAACAGCGAAGGAAAAATGATAGGTAACAAAAAAGGACAACCTATCAAAATTATGCCTGACTTCTCCATGGAAACCCTCAAGGACAGAATGTCCTGGATAGACGTTCTACAAGTACTAAGAGTCCACAGATGCCAGTACAGGCTACTATATCCAGCAAAGGTTTCAATCACTATAGATGGAGAAAACAAGATAATTAATGACAAAACCAGATTTTCACCATACGTACATGCAAATCCAGCCCTCCACAATGTTTTGGAAGGAAAATTCCCACCCAAGGAAGTTAACTATGCTCACAAAAACATAGGCAACAGATAATCCCACATCACCAGAAACCAAGGGTAAAGCAGGACAAATATATTCACAATACCACTGCCAAAATAAATCTAAAACAAACAAGCATTAACAATGATCCTCACTCTCCCTCAAAATTAATGGTCATAACTTGCCTATAAAAAGTCACAGCCTGACAGAATGGAGATGAAGAAAATTTCATCCCAATGCTGCATACAAGAAACACATCTAAGCTTGAAACTTAGAGATTACATTAGGGTAAAGGGTTGGGAAAAGATCTTCTATTCAAATGGACTCAAGAAGCAAGCAGGTGTGGCTATCCTAATGTATAACAAGTTAGAATTCAAACCAAAATTAATCAAAGGAGATGAAGATGGTCATTTCATATTCATTGCAGGAAAAATCCATACACACAAATTCTCAATTCTGAACATCTATGCCCCAAATACAAAAGCACCCACATTCATAAAAGAAACGCTACTAAAACTCAAACGTCACATAAAATCTTACACACTTATAGTAAAAGATTTCAAAACTCCACTCTCACCACTACACAGGGCCACCAATCAGAAACTCAAAAAATAAGTAAAACAACTAAAAGAAGTTATGTCTCAACTGGGTTTAACAGACATATATGCAACATTCCATCCAAACACAAACAAATATACTTTCTTGCCTGCTCCACATGGAACCTTCTCTAAAATTGACCACATACTAGGTGGAATAACAACCTTAACAAAAACAAAAGAATTGGAATATTGCGTGTATCTTAGCAAACCACCATGCTTTAAACTTGGAATATAAGAACAACACAAACCGCAGAAGACCTACAAACTCATGAAAACTGAACGATGTGCAATTGCACCACACCTGGGTCAAAGAAGAAATAAAGAAAGAAATTAAGGACTTCCTAAAATTCAATGAGAATGAGGACACGGCATATCTGAACTTATGGGACACCTTGAAAGCAGTGTTGCGTGGGAAGTTCATTGCACTGAGTGCCCAAAAGAAGAAAACAGAGGACAGTCACATTAGAGAATTAACAGTGAAACTGAAAGCCTTAGAACAAAAAGAAGCAAACTCACCCTGGAGGAGTAGACACCAGGAAATAATCAATTTGAGGGCTGAATTCAATAAAATAGAAACCAGGAAAACAATACAAAAACCAATCTGACAAAGAGTTGGTTTTTCAAGAAAATCAAAAAGATAGACAAACCCTTATCCAAACTAACGAAAAAGCAGAGAGAAAACATGCAAATTAACAAAATCAGAAATGAAAAGGGGGACAGACCAATAGACACAGAGGAAATCCAGACAACTTTCAGGTCATACTTTGAAAAACTGTACTCTACAACATTTGAAAATTCAAAGGAAATGGACAAATTTCTGGATAACTATCACTTAGCAAAATTAATTCAAGAACAGATACACAAAATAAATAGACCTATATCTCCCAATGAAATAAAAGCAGTCATGAAAAGCCTTCTGAACAAAAAAAAAGCCCAGGGCCAGATGGCTTCAGTGCAGAATTCTACCAGAAACTCAAGCAAAATCTAATTCCAATACTTCTCAAATTGTTCCACACAATAGAAACAGAAGGATCATTACAAAACTATTTCTATGAGGCCACAATCACCTTGGTACCCAAGCCTCACAATCATACAACTAAGAAAGAAAAGGACAGACCAATAACCCTGAAGAACATCGATGCAAAAATACTTAATATAATATTGGCAAACCGAATCCAAGAATACATCAGAGAAATCATCCACCCTGACCAAGTAGACTTCATCCCTGAGATGCAAAGATGGTTCAACATATGAAACTCTATCAATGTGATCCACCAAATACACAAACTTTAAAAGAAAAACCATATGATCATTACCCTATAGGCTGAAAATGCCTTCGACAAAATTCAACACCCTTTCATGATAAAGATCTTGGAGAGATCAGGGATAAAAGAAACATAACTAAACATGATAAGAGCAATATACAGTAAACCAACAGCCAACATCAACCTGAATGGAGAGAAGCTTAAGGTGATTCCTCTAAAATCAGGAACAAGAAAATGCTGCCTCTCTCTCCATATCTCTTCAATATTGTACTTGAAGTTCTAGCTAAAGCTATAAGACAACAAAGGAGATCAATGGGATCCAAATTGGAAAGGAAGAAGTCAAACTGTCTCTATTTGCAGATGATATGATAGTTTACATAAGAGACCCAATAAACTCCACAAGGGAACTTCTACAGTTGACAAACCCCTTCAGCAAACTAGCATGATACAGGGAGAAATCGAAAAATACAGGAGCCCTAATTTATTCAAATGGCAAAGAGGCTCAGAAAGAAATCAGAATAACATCAACCTTGACAATAGACACAAACAACACAAAGGATCTTGGGGTAAAGCTTACCAAAAATGTGCAATACCTATATAATAAGAACTTAGTGGCTTTAAAGAACAATATTAAAGAAGATTCCAGAAAATAGAAAGATCTCCAATGTTCTTGGATAGGAAAGATAAGTGTAGTAAAAATGGCAATCTTTTCAAAAGAAATCTACAGATTCTAGAAATCCCCATTAAAATCCCAGCACAATTCTTCACTGACCTTGAAAGGATAATAATCAACTTCATATGAAAAAAAAAAGACCCAGGATAGCCGAAACCACCCTGTACAATGAAAGAACATCAGGAGACATCACCATTCCTGACTTTAAGCTCTACCACAGAGTTATAATTCTAAAAACTGCCTGGTATTAGCACAAAAATAGACAGGTAGACCAAGTGAATCAAATCGAAAATCCTGACATTAAACCACACAACAATGACCACCTTATTTTCAACAAAACAGCTAAAAGAATAAAAGAATACAAGGTGGGAAGGAAAGCATATCCAACAAATGGTGCTGGCACAATTAGATGATGGTGTCGAAGTCTGTAAATAGTCCCATCTCTATTGCCATGCAAAAACTCAAGTCAAAATGGATCAAAGACCTCAACATGAATTCAGCCACACTGAACCTATTAAAAGAGAAAGTAGGATGTACCCTTGAAAAAATTGGTATAGAGGACAGCTTCCTGAGCATATCTCCTGAAGCACAGACACTGAAATCAACAATTAATAAATGGGACCTCCTCAAATTTAGAAGCTTCTGTAAGGCAAGGGACACTGTGGACAAGAACAAATGGCAGTGTACATACTGGAAAAAGATTTTTACCAACCCTATATCTGAAAAAGGGCTAATCTCCAAAATATTCAAATAACTCAAGAAACTAGTCAAGAAAACATCAAATAACTCTATTAAAAATGTGGTACAAAATTGAAGAAAGAATGCTCAATAGAGAAAATCAAAAAGGCTGAAAGACATGTAAGAAAGTGCTCAATATCCTTAGCTATCAAGTCCAAATGGATCAAAGACCTCAACATAAATCGAGCCACACTGAACCTCTTAGAAGAGAAAGTAGGAGGTACCTTTGAACACATAGATACAGGAGACTGCTTCCTGAACATAACTGCAGTAGCCCAGACACTGAGATCAACGATTAATGAGTGGGACCTCCTCAAACTGAGAAGCTACTGTAAGGCAAAGGACACAGTTGACAAGACAGAACGGCAGCCCACAGACTGGGAAAAATTTTTCACCAATCCTACATCTGACAAAGGGTTGATCTCCAAACTATACAAAGAACTCAAGAAACTAGTCAACAAAACACCAAATTAAGCATACTAATTAATGCAGTACAGAACTGAAGAGAGAATTCTCAATAGAGGAAATAAAAAAGGCTGAGAGACACTTAAGAAAGTACTCACCATCCTTAGCTATCAGGGAAATGCAAATGAAAACAACTTTGAGATACCATGTTACTCCTGCCAGAATGGCTAAAATTAGAAACACCAATGACAACTTATGCTGGAGAGGATGTGGAGAAAGGGGAACACTCCTTCACTGCTGTTGGGAGTGCAAGCTCGTATAGCCATTTTGGAAATCAGTACGGTGTTTCCACCAGAAAATGGGAATTAGATTACCAGAGGACCCAGCAATTCCACTCAGGTATATATCCAAATGATCCACATCCACACAACCAACACATGTGCTAAACTAAGTTCATAGTTGCATTATTTGTAACAGCAAGAAACTGGAAGCAACCTAGATGCCCCTCAACTGAAGAATGGTTAAAGAAGATGTGGCACATCTACACAATAGAATAGTATTCTGCAGAAAAATATAACGGAATCTTGAAATTTGTAGGCAAGTGGATGAAACTTGAGGAAACCATCATGAATGAGGTAACCCAGTCACAAAAAGAGGAACATGGTATGTAATCACTCATATATTCATTTTGGACTTAGAACAAAAGATTGGCAGCCTAAAATTCACACCACCAAAGTAACTGGGATTCAACGTGTATTCTAAGAGATTCATATATGCTCCCTCAAAAAAGGGGAAAGCAGCAAGACCCCGAGAGCACATGGGAAGTGGGGGGGACAGTTAATAGAGAGAAAACTGGAAGAAAGAGAAAGAGAGGAGAGGAAATCATGTGCAACTAGGAAGATTGAATCAGGGTAGGAATAGAAGACAGAAAAGAGAGTGTGAGAGAGAGAACATAAAAGAGGGAGCCAATATTGGTTTAAAGAGAAAACGAATCCAAAAGAAAGGTCTAGATACCTACAAGACTCACTCCAACTAACTATTGGGATCAATATGTAAAATAATATATATATGTATACATATACATATATATATATATATAGAGAGAGAGAGAGACTCCACTGATACACAGGGAGAGGATTTTAAGTAGTTCCTTACTCTGTATTTCACACACAAAAGCCCAGAACAATGACTACATTAACATGATTATATAACATCTCAATACTCTGCTGAAATTTACTGCGACATACATAAACTGAGGATGTGGTATTCTCCAATGTCTACCCAGCATGAATGGGGATTAATTCGGTGTTTTGTATCCAACTACTACACAGTTGGATCATAAAATTTCCTCTTTAGATGGACCTGGAAATTTAGACATAACCAAAAAATGTTCCTAATTATTTTGTTCCCATTTGCTCTGAGAAGCACAAGGCAAATATCAGTCTCCTGAGGGAAGAGTGTAAACCTTGCCCAATCATCCTTTTATCTTCTCAGGATTCTCCCCAATGCAAAGCAGCCTCAGACCTAGGGTCAAAGCCCAAGCTTAGCTGGGCAAACCCATCTCTTTCTCAATGGAGCCTCCAACAAAGCATGGATGTTCTGGTGCTACTCCACTGCCTGGTAAACTTTCCAAGCTGTAATTGTGCAAGTTTTCAGGATAGGGAAAATGGATGAGTGTGGTGGTGCATGCCATTAATCCCAGCACTTGGGAGGCAGAGGCAAACAGATCTCTGTGATTTCAAAGTAAACCTGGTATACAGAGCGAATTCCAGGACAGATAAAAGTTACACAGAGAAACTCTGTCTCAAAATATTTAAAAATAGAAGTAAAAGAATTAGAGTAATAAAAAAGCCACGTAAAGATGGAAAGCACAGAGAAATTTTGGATACTATACGCAATTCTGTTGTCTTTAAATTATTTGATTGCTGAGAAAATAACAACTGCTGATAAAAGAAAAGCTGCTGGATTAATTCAATTTATACATTTTAAAAATGATTTGACTCCAAAATTTAAGCCTAAGGACAAGTTACTGGGGAAAAGGATTTCTATTTTTGTTTCCACAGAAAATGAAAAGCTGTGGATTCTAATGGGGTTTGATCAAGCAAGACCCCCTGAAGCAATGTCTGCAGCCAAGATTTGTGCATCTTCTTAGGATCCCCCATGACATCGCCCTCTACCAGCAGGAAGTACTTTGGACAGAATGATTACCAAATTCCAAAATATTGTTTATAAATGTTTGTTTTCATTTAAATGGGCTTGGTTATAAATGGCTATAACCACAAGCAATCTTTTTAAAGGTAAAAGGGGAATTATGGTATAGATATGAATACTTTGTTTTGGAATGAATTTTTGTTACGGCAGGTTTCTCCCCGCCGGCCTCCTGGTCCTGCCACCATTGTCCCGCAGCCATGTGTGCCCCAAATAACACTCAGAGACTCTGTATTTGATACAATCCTGTTGGCCAGTTACCATTATTGTTTATGGGCTAGCTCTGCCTTAATTATTAACCCATTTTTACTTATCTAAGTATTTCCACGTGGTCGTCTTGTTGGGGAGCCGCGGCCGGCGTCCTGCTTCTTCCCGGGCTACATCTCGACCCCTGCTACTTCCTCTCTCTTCCTCCTGGTCCCCTAGTCCCGCCTATCTTGCTATCTCATTGGCCACAGAGCTTTATTAACCAGTATGAGAAACATATATACAGAATAACATCTCCTCTTTTCTGTCTAAAGTAAAAGAAGAGATTTAACCTTAACATAGCAAAATATATCATACAACAGTTATCAAATAAGAATCAGAGTTAACAATATTTAGTCCATTAACATTTTGTAAGACTTAAAGAAAATATCATCTATCCTATCTTTGTGAGTCTAAAGTCCTATGTGTAACTTATCTCTAATCCTAACTAAGGAAAACTATTACCATAACTATCTGTCTTCAACTCCTTTAAAGACCACAGAAGGATAATAAATAAACTCTAGTAATGACAGAGACAACTCATTGCCTGGTCAGTCACCCGAAGTTGTTCTATAATGTTCCATCTTCAGCCCACAGGCCATAGTGTGTGTCCAGACTCCTCAACAAGGCAAGAAACTTTTCTCTGTGTCCTGTAGGCTGTCTGGCTGTCTGGCAGCCTCTTCCATGAAGCAGGAATCCTGTAGCAATGTCCATCTTGCATCAGCAGTCACCTTTTTGTGGGTCCTGCATGTCCAGTTTCTACAACATAAAGTCAAACAGTCCAGAAGAGCAGTACCTTGCCCAAATGGCTAGTCTTGCCATATTAGAAGCAAACTTCATAATGTGTTTCTTCGATGTCCATCTTCCTTTCTTCTGTAGGTGGTGTTACCAGGAGCAGTTGTGCCTCACTGTCAAGAAAATCCCTAAACCATTTTAAATGCCATATTCCGTAGGTCTTTGAAAGGTTTGAAGAATGCCTATTCATCTCAAATACATCTCTGCATTTCTAGAAATCCTAACTAACTTAACTCCAAGTTTGACTATCTAGGTAACTCTCTAATCTATACTAAATTACACATTACATTTCCCAATGAGCTATATAAACACAATACCTAAACAAGAGGAGAAATATACATATCCCAAAATTGACCTTAAATTGTATCAATAAATGAAAATCCATTCCAAAGCAAAGTATTCATATCTATAACATAATTCCCTTTTTACCTTTAAAAAGATTGCTTGTGGTTATAGCCATTTATAACCAAGTCCATTTCAATGAAAACAAACATTTATAAACATTATTTGGGAATTTGGGCATCGTTCTTTCCAAACTACTTTGTGCTGGTACAGGGTGCTGTCATGGGGTTCCAAAGAAGATGCAGAAATCTTGGCTGTAGTGCGCTGAAATGTTGCAATGTCCCGTTGACGTTGCTTCAGGAGGTCTTACAAAAGGCAGAATTGTATGCCATTCTCATGGTACTTATGGATTTTACAGAACCTCTCAGTATAGTTACTGACTCTCAATATGCAGAGTCGTCTTACACATTGAGACTGCAGAATTTATTACTTATGGTACAGACTTAACTTCATTGTTTATACAGTTACAAGATACTATCCGAAAAAGGATTCATCCTATGTATATAACACACATTAGATCCCATAGGGTCTGCCAGGTCCTCTAGCACAAGGCAATGATGAAGTTGATCGGTTATTGATAGGAAGTGTGCTAGAAGCATCAGAGTTTCATAAGAAGCACCATGTGAACACAAGGGTTTGAAAAAGGACTTTTCTATCTCTTGGCAACAAGCCAAGGAAATAATAAGGAAATGTCCTATTCGTTCATTCTATAACCAAACTCCTTTACCACCAGGCAGTAACCCTAAAGGTATAAAAAGAAATGAAATATGGCAAAGGGATGTGTTTCACCTTGAAGAATTTGAAAAATTAAAATATGTGCACCATACTATAGATACATTTTCAGGGTTTCAATGGGCTACTGCTCTGAGCTCTGAAAAAGCTGAGTCTGTTATTACACACCTATTAGAGGTAATGGCCATTATAGGCATACCTGCACAAATAAAAACTGACAATGCTCCAGCATATGTTTCCAACAAATTGAAACAGTTTTTTGAAAATTATAACATTAAAGCACATAACTGGTATACCACACAATCATACAGGACAAGCAGTAATTGAGAGATCCAATCGTACCTTAAAGGAAATGCTCCATAAACAGGCAGGAGTAACCAAGACACCCAAACACAGATTACATAATGCTTTATTAACATTAAACTTTCTTAATGCTAATGAAAAAAGACAAACAGCTGCTGAAAAGCACTGGACAATAGAAAAAAAAACTTCTGATCTAAATCAGCCAGTGTACTTCTTGGATGTATTGACATCAGAATGGAAACCAGGATATGTGTTACGTTGGGGTAGGGGTTTCGCATTTGTATCTACAGGAGAAGAAAAGCTATGGATACCGTCTAAGTTGATCAAGATCCGAGTTGAACAAGAGAAACATCTTAATGAAGAGGAATGACAAATCATTCAACAAATTGGGTCCCACAAAATGTGTGGAGACCTCTCAAAGGTAGGGGAAGTGTTCTTTTCTTGTCTTTACAGTAAAACAGAGAACACCTATTTTCAAACAACCAAGAGACAAGGAACATGTAGGTACCTACAGAAGACAGCTCTCCAGAAAGAATCATTTAATGAAGAGTAATCTGATTTATAGTAAAAATATTTAAGTCTAATAAACTGCTTCTATATGGAAATCTATTTCTCTTTACTATTTGGTATTCCTGTAGTCCCGATTCATATAAATCAATGCTGGCTTTGGAGTTGGATTTGGCTTTCCTTCTCTAAATTCAAGCATGTTGTTAAGATTGAATTCACAGTTTCTGCTTTATATCAAGAAGCCAATTGATGTAAGGCAGAAGAAAACAAAATCTAAGGACTCATATGTTTATATGCACTTTTCTCTCTGAAATCCTCATTTTCTCTTGTACATGTTAATGCTTATTGTTGCCTTTCCCCTAATGCATACCGTAAAACTTGAAAATTTTACTTTGATATTGATATTTAAGTTTTCCACAAGGAATAATAACAGTTCCCAGCAGCAATCCTTGAGCACTCCAGAAAGAAGATGGGGCCCCAAATGGACATTTCCATTCTACTCATCCTGATGCATCTGAACTACAAACTTCACCCTTTAACCGGTTTGGGACTGCTTTGCTCAAGACAACTCTTGACTAGCTAGCTGTAATGGTGCACCTTCTTATTACAACCTGGCCATAGTTCCAAATAGAACTCCAGTCAAGCATTTTCTGCCACACTATGAAAACCTACATATGTCACAGCCAATTCTGTTGAAATATTTGGTTGCTAAACATTTTCTTCCTACAGAATCCCATGGAGCAATCATCGGCCCATTTCAGCAGGAAGTAATCTTAAGATAACGACGCCCCTTTCCACACTCTTGGAATTTAGGGATAATATTAATCTTCATAGGGCTGGTTTTAGTTACTTGGGGTTGGGTATGGAAGGTGATATTTAGACTCGGTTATCTCTTTTAGACAGGAATAGGGTATGGTTGGGAAAGGTATGGTTCAGAATGATATAGGTAGATTGGCCTACCTTCTTGTGAATTGTTTATTAAGAGTGAGATATTAGTATTTCAGCTTACACTGTTATATATTCTTATCTGTGGTAATCTATGTAGTGGAAGAATTGTATATTATATTTCATATTGTGTGAAATCTTTCCATTTATGGTTTATGCACATTATTCTCGCTATATTCTATGTATGTATACTTTGTTTGCATTCAAGACATTTTGTATATTGATACAATTTAGGATATTTATCTTGCTGCCCTCTTGTCTAGACATTTCTACTCGATCTCTACTTTAGGAATTTACATGTGCATAATTATATTGTTTAGGTATGTATCCTTGCTTTACTCAAGGAAGTTTTAATCAGGTTTTTAGCTAAGTTCCTGAGTATTACAGATCATCCTCACCCATGTTTCCTTTGCTATGAGATTAGTCAGAAATAGATGCTTAATCTCCAATCACTTCATTGACCTGCAGAGCATGGCATTTAAATGTTTTAATATTAGTACTCCATTGACATGAGACACTGTTGCTCCTGACAGCACGAGGCACTTTCCCGAAAGTATGTTGGACACTGTCATTGCTCCTTCTGGAGTTCACCCTCACTTTGGCCATGGCCTCTTGGGCAAGGAACTGCCCCTACCTTGACAACTGATCTGGACATGCGGTCCTATGTGCTTTCAGGAGACAAACAGAAGACTGCTGAACCTTGCCAAGTCAGGGTAAGACAGCCTTTCTTCCTCCCTGCTTTTGTTGTGATCTGTCAGGTACTCTTGGCCTTAGCCAAAACTGGCTGTACCAACATTGCTCTGAGACCTTGGGTGACTGTTCAGGTAGCTTGCTGTTTCTGTCTTTGAGGTGTCTTTTGGAAGTTGTCCATCTGCACTTCCTGTCTACCCTAGTATTGCTATTTTCCTTCTCAGGTCTTGATGAGGTTGTAGATTAAACCATCACAACTATTCTTCTCTCTTCCTAGTTAGATAGATTAGGTACTAGGCTTAAGCTTTCTAGCTTAGGATAACTCTATTGTAAACTCTGTTATGTCTTCATCATAGCACTAGATATGTAGGTCGTTTTGTTCTCAATTTCACTTTTCTTAGTGCACACTTGTTATGCACTGTTTTGTATATAGTTTTGTATCAAACCCAAATCTTTTCTTTAGACTAAAAGGGGAATTTTAGCAAGATATTCACCTTGTCTGCACCTGTGACTTAGGTCATGCCCATTGGGGCAGAGACAGGGCCAGATGGGAGCGGGGAGAAAAGGATGGGAGAGAGTCGGGCCACCCCTTTTTTGGGTGGTGGACTCTGGAAGGCTCAGGATCTGCTGTATCCCGCCACGTGCATCTGCCTATGTTGTGAGTTATTTCTCTCTTAATAAACTTCTGTTCAGCCTAATTGTTTATCCTGATCCTTATTAAATCACAATAAATTTTCATTTATTGATAGAATTTAAGGTCAATTTTGTGATATGTATATTTCTCCTGATGCTTAGGTAGTATGGTTATATAGCTCATTGAAAAATGTAATGTATAATTTAGTACAGATTAGAGAGAGTTACCTATGGTAGTTAAAACTTGGAGTTAAGTTAGTTAGGATTTCTAACTGCATCAGAAAGTAAGATGGACATAGAAGAAACACTTTATCGAATTTGCTTCTAATATGACTAGCCATTTGGACAAGGTACTGCTCTGGATTGTTTGACTTTGTGCTGTATAAACTGGACATGCAGGACCCGCAGGAAAGTGACTGCTGATGCAAGATGGACATTGCTACAGGATTCCTGCTTCATGGAAGCGGCTGCCTGCCAGTCAGTCACAGGACATAAAGAAAAATGACTAACAAACTGCCAATATAGGTGGACAGTTTAAAGTGTCCTGCTTTGTTGAGAAGTCTGGAGACACACTATGGCCTATGGGCTAAAGATGGAACATTACAGAAGAACTTCAGGTGACTGACCAGGCAGTGAGTTGTCTCTGTCATTTCTAGAGTTTATATATTATCCTTCTGTGGTCTTTGATGGAGTTGAAGACAGATAGTTATTGTTATAGTTTTCTTTAGTTAGAATTAAAGAGAAGTTACATATAGGACTTTAGACTTCCAAAGATAGGATAGATGATATTTTCTTTAAGTCTTACAAAATGTTAATGGACTAAATTTTGTTAACTGTGATTCTTATTTGATAACTGTTGTTTGATGTATTTTGCTAGGTTAAGGTTAAACCGCTACTTTTCTTTTAGTCACAAAAGAGGAGATGATGGGAGATGTTATTCTCTAAATTTGTTTCTCATACTGGTTAAACAATAAAGCACTGTTGAGCCAATGGAAAAGCAAGATAGACAGGGCTAGGAGACTATGAGGAAAGAGGAAATAGTTGGGAGGAATCAGCATGGAGAGGATGGAGAAAGAAGATGCCAACTGTGGCTCCCTGATAAGATGACCACATGGAAATATTTAGATAAGTAGAAATGGGTTAATAATTAAGACAGTTAGCCCATAAACAATAATGGTAACTGGCCAACAGGATTGTATCATATGCAGAGTCTCTGAGTGTTATTAGGGGCTGGCACGTCAGACCAGAGTCGGAGGGGATGGCAGGATGGCGGGCTGGCAGAAAACAAACAAGCTACACATCTTCTCACTGTAGCCTACAACATAGCATAGCTGTTCTGGTGCTGCTCCTCTGCCTGGTAAACTTTCCAAGCTGTAAGTGTGCAGGTTTTCAGGAGAGGGACCCAGGCATGTCATTTATGGTATATTTAACTGATGATGATGTTGTTTATCCCCAGGTGTCCTTTCCCTGGTACAGCTATAGGAGTCAGGACCTGAACTGGTTCAGCCCTCACAGACCTTGTCTCTTACCTGCACTGTACCTGGATTCTCCTTAACCAGCTATGATATAAACTGGATCTGCCAGATTCCAGGAAAGGGTCTGGAGTGGATGGGAGGAACATGGGCTGGTAGAAATACAGAGTATAATTCAAATCTCCAATCCCGAGTCACCATCAGCAGTGAAATTTCCAAGAGTCAAGTTTTTCTAAAACTGAACAACTTGTAAACTGAGGACACAGCTATTTATTACTGTGCAAAAGACACACGGTGAGGGAACTCCAGTGAGAGTGTTCACAGAAACCTCCCTGCAGAGACACTCAGGACAAGCAGGGGACGCTGTGAGCCAGCATGGACATCCCAGAAACAGTAGAAGTTGCTTTAGAAGTTCTGCATTTGCACTGATTTTGACGCTAGAACCTTTTGTTCCTTCCACTACACAAGGAAATCTTCTAGAGTACACTTTACATGCCATAGTCTATTAATCTCACTTTTTACTTCTGAATGATCTTGTTGCTTCTTGTTATCTGTCAAGGCAACACATTAATTTTGTACATTCCATACATACATCACATCATATATATATATATATGCATACACCAACACATATTCTTACACATATGTATATGTATTCATATAAGAATTCTCAGCCACTGTGTGCATATCTCAGCTCATGTCCGCTCAATCCTGTTTTTGTCTCTCATCAGCCCTTTACACAAACAACAGAGTTCTATGATTTTCACAGTTGGTGCTTTTGCTGCCTACAAAGGCTCCAGAATTCCTCCTCTGGCAAACTCTGTTCCTGCTGACTGAAAAAAATCTGGTGTCTCATGTGAGTTCGAGAAGAGTCATCAGAGAAGCACTGTGGACTGTGGGCTCCATGTAAATGGATCATCAGCTTGAGGAAGCTGTAATAGGGAAAGATAATGTGTTCATCTGAGGCCAAGGCTTTGTAGAACTCTTGCAGTGGTCCAGTAGTGAGTGATGAAGCTTTAAGATGTGAAAATGACAAGATTCTTAGAATTCTGAAATCAGACACATGACAGTGACTTGAACACATCAGCGCAACGGTGAACACAAAGATTCCACTGTCGTGTTTCCCGGGTTCTGGGTGAGGATCAGCTTACATTGCTGCTCCTGAAATGGGAGTTGGCAGAGAAAAATATTGAATCAATTTGTTGGACCTAAAATGTATAAGATCAAATGCCTCTAGCTTCTAATCACAAGGATTTCACTTTTGAACAAGAGTATACAAAACTCATTAAGCAGAGCCGAACAATATGAATTAAATGACTTCACATATCCACATCAAGGTAAATAAATTATTGAACAAATAGGAACAGGCCAAGATTTCTCACTGAAGTAAACAGAAGTAACAATTTTGTATAGAGAGTCCCTTGAAATTGTCTTCTCTTCAGTAAGGGTTGTAAGTCATTACTGAGAATTACAAAAAAAAACAAACAAACAAACAAAAAAAAAACAATCAAAAAAACATTGTCCATGTGACACATGTGTACAAACCAACACCAAAATAAGTGGCCTTACAGCAGGTACCCTGAAAGGGAAACACAAGAGTGATATGTATCCCTGCAATGTTTAAAACCTAATTCTATTTGCTGGTGAGATATTGTCTCATTAGTGTAAAGTTACAACAAATGTGATTAAATATCTTCACATGTGTAGGATTGTAGTGACATATTCACCTTGTCTGCACCTGTGGCTTAGACCACACCCATTTGGGGTGGAGACCGGGCCGGACATGACCTGGGGCAAAAGTCTGAGGAGGGATATCAGAGACTCATGTTGACAACATGCCAAGAGGAGGTGATTCTGTGGAACCTCCTTGTGTTCATTTGCCTATATTGTGAGTTATTTCTCCCTGAATAAACATCTATTTGGCCTAATTGTGTATCCTGATCCTTATTAAACCGCAATATCTGGTGTCAGAAGCAGGATCCAGATTTTCACCGGACCTGGCTTTCGCCCATGTGGCAGAAGCCTCTGAATTTTCCCCTACCATCCCCGAATGGGCAGGGTCCCTTGCCTAACCAGGCAGACATACCACAGCTTGTGAGACATTTGTGTCTGCCCTACACTCCTTTTATGTCCATCGTGGCTCTGAGACCATTGCTTATCTTCTGCCCATTCTCTCAGATTGCATTCACAAAAAGCCCTGTTTGTGTGCTTGCTGCCCAGTGGCACCAGTTGTAGGTGGCACCTGTAAGACCTGTGGTCCCAGCAATATGTACAAGGCTCATTTCACTCCATCATTTAACAAACTTTCGCTTGCCATAGATTGTTAAGAGCTATTCTACAGGGACCAAGATCAGAAGGATTGTCTCATGCTAGACACTATTTGGTGGTTACGGCTGGAGGTGTTGAGATATACAACTAAAAGCACCAAAGTTTCAGGGCAGCAGAATTACACCTAATGTAATTGCAATATTCTTCTCAATTTAAGTTGATATAATATCTGAGATCAATTTGGCGGATAATCTTACAAGACAGGACTTTAGGAATTCTTTTACTTCTTGTATAGAAGGAATTTTAACAGAAGAAAATCATTACTTAACCAACACATGATTTTTTGGTAATAGCAATGAATTTCATCACTATTATGATATTTTTAAAGAAAGTGTTTTAGATTTGAGCAAACAATAAGGTACTTGTAAAAACCATAAGAGAGTTAGTAATAAGGATTTGTAGAAAATGACAACAGAGAGCTAAGAAACAGAATGCAGAATATTGAAAATCATAATGGAGAGTTGAAAATTAGAATGCAAAACATAGAATCCTTAGAAGAAAAAGTTCAGAATATTGATAATGATAATGGAGATCTGCAAATTAGAATGCAAAACACAGAATCCTTAGGAAAAAAGGTTCAGAATATTGAAAACGACAATGGAGAGCTGAAAATTAGAATGCAAAACATAAAATACTTAGAGGAAAAAGTTCAGAATACTGAAGAATGCAACAGAGAGCTGACAGGTAGAAGGCAAAACATGGAACAAAAATGACCAACTAGAAAACAGAATTTGTTTCATATCTGATACCTCAATAACCAAAATGGAAACAATGCAATGAATTAACATGCTAGCAGAAATAGCTCGTTCCTGGTTGGACGAATCTACTAAGAAGGTTAAAAACCTGGAATATCAGATGGAAAGACTAGCATATAGAATGTGTTACATGTCTGAGGATAATGGCGAGCTAGCGGATAGAACAATGTTTCTGGAAGGCAGTTTACATACCATTCAGATTATATCTAAGGATGAGAATATTAAAAACATGGAATCATTCATAGTTAGAGAAAGTAAGAAACTGGCATGATGCAATGAAGTCTCTAGAAAGTTATATGGTTCAAGAAGTTCAGACACTCAAAGAAACAATGGTGAATAGATTTCTTGCCTTAGAAGACCATCAATCTAACACATCAGAAGGAGAATTACAGGGAACAGGGCATGAAAGAGACTTAAAATTTTCTACACCATGTAGTGTCAGGGAAGTTTTCCATGTATCTATTAGTGAAAAACCAGAAACAAACAAACAAACAAAAAACACCCAAAAAGTGGTGTTGTGTATCAGTCAGAACCAATAAGTATGAAAGATTTAAAAGGTATAAAGGAAGCAGTAGTCTCTTATGGCATGCACTCACCATATGTAAAGCAATTTCATGGGCAAGGAATAACAAGGTAACCCCTAAGGATTGGGATCAATTTATATGAGTTGTCCTTGAAAACTCCTCTCAATTAGAATGGAGAGATTTGGAGAGGAAGCAATAGCTCTTGAACTTCATGGTATAAAGAAAGGTTATAAAGCTCCCCAAGATAAAATTCTTGGTGAGGGTATTTATGCTGACCCAGAACCCCAAGCTGCCTATGATGAACATATCTTGTCTCTATGCAGTACAGAAGCTCTGAATACTTTAGATAAGGTTCATGAACTAGGGAAGAGGATAGAATCTTATACCAAGATAAGGCAAGGACCAAGAGAACGTTTTAGTGGGTTTCTAGGAAGATTGTGTAGAGAAGTGCAATTAGAGGTAGCAGACATAGATTCTAGATGAATACTCATAGAATCATTAGATTATGAGAATGCAAATCCACAATGAAAACAAGTGCTTTGGCTTTTAAAAATTCGATCAGCACCTTTAGTTGAATCGGTCCTATATACAGCCAACGTTGAATATAACAATAGCACTAAAGTTTGGGTAAGAGAAGCTATATCTAAAGGTCTTAGAAGACATCAAGATAACAGAGGTCTTAACTATGGTGACACTGAAGTTTGGGTAGGAGAAGCCACATCTAAAAATCTGAGAATATATTAAAATAACAGAGATCCTAACTATGAAGACATATCAGCTTGGGTAGGAGAAGCCATCTCCAAAGTTTTAAAAGATATCAAAATGTTAGATGTTTTAACTGTGGTAGGATAGGACATCTAAAAAGAAATTGTAGGCAAATTATTTCTAGAAATAACACTCCAAGGAATGAATCAAACAGCCTTCTGGGTAACATAGAAGGTGTGACAAAGGCCGACACCGGACCAATGAATGTAGATCGACCAGAGACAAGCAAGGAAACCCTTTACAATCAGGAAACTCCTTGGGGTCCTTTTGAAGGCTCCCATGTCTAAGGTGGTCCGGACATTTCCAGTCACAGTGGAGGACAATCTTCCACAGGACAATTAGAAAATACAGTGCCTATCGTAAAAACTCACACCGTTCTGAATGACATACTAGTGATGGAATTTGAATCAAACATGAAAAAGGAAACAAAAAGTGTATATTTTGACAAAAGTCTATAAATAGTCATAGGGCTAGATTGATAGTTAAAATGAATAATACACTGTTTGAAGGGTTACCTGACAAGGGGGCTGATGTAACTATCATAACTAATAAATCTTGGCCTCTGATGGCCCCTGCAAGAGGTAAATGTTCGATTCTTAGGGATTGGAACCCTGTCTCAGGTAAAATAGAGCATGAGGTGGATTGAATGTGTAGGACCAGAAGGACAGAGAGGAAGGTTGAGACCATATGTGGCTGATATAGCAATAAACCTATGGGGTTGTGATCTATTACAGCAATGGTATACACAGTATTTCATTATTAGATAGGAACCATAAACGACTTCATGATTGTGAAAAAAAGGTTATAAAGTACTATACAAGACAGATACCAAATAGCCAGGCTGTAAAAAAAAATTAAATGCAAGTGGTGAACAAATAGAAAAACCAAAAGCCCTACCCTTAAAATGGTTAACAGAGGAATCTGTCTGGGTATGTCAATGGCCTATGACCTCTGAGAAGTTAGAGGCTTTGGAAAACCTGATTTAGGCACAGCTAAATGCTGGATATATATTGAGGAATCAACCAGCCCTTGGAATTTTCCTGTATTTGTTATAAAAAAAAATCTGGTAAATGGAGAATGCTTACAGACATAAGTTATCCAGCTGATGGGCTCTCTACAGCTTGGAATGCCCTTGCCATCTTTGATACCTATTATAGTTATGGATTTAAAGGCTTTCTTCTTCACTATACTTTTACAAGAACAAGAAAAAGAGAAATTTGCCTTCACAGTACCTAATTACAATAATTCTCAACTGGTGAAGAGATATCAATGGAAGGATTTGCCACAAGAAATGCTAAATAGCCACACCATGTGCCAATATGTTTTATGAAAACCACGTGAAAGAATTCATAAATAGTTTTCACAATCATAATTTACCAGTACATGGATGATATATTGTTAGCTAATTCTAAAATAGAAATATTAGAAAAATGTTTGAGAAGTAATGGAAGTTTTACCTCATTGGGGATTACAAATTGCCCCTGAAAAAATACAAAAAGGAGAGTCTATTCACTACTTAGGATATAAAATATGTCTACAGAAAATTAGACCACAAAAAGTACAGATTATGAGAGACCGCTACCAGAATATTAATGATCTTCAAAAATTACTAGGAGAGATTTCTCAACTACAAAACATTATTGGAGTAGAAGGGCATGATTTGAAAAACTTGAAAATGACCCTAAAACGGGACAAAGATTGAATAGTCCATGACTACTATCAGCTGAAGCTGAAAAGGAATTAGAATGGGTAGAAAAGAGGATATAAGAAGCACATGTGGCCTGTATGGATCAAATACTAGACTGTATTCTATTTATATTACCATCTAGAGAATATCTTTCAGGGATTTTGATACAGAGGGAAGATATCATAATAGAATGGATATTTCAACGACATAAACATAATAAATACTAAAAACATATGTAGAAAAGATCTCTGACTTGATTATAACAGGTAATTTAAGACTTCGTCAACTGACAGGAAGGGGAACAGCAGAAATTATAGTACCTTTAACTAATGAGAAAATTTCCTCCTTGTGAAAAGATAATGAATAATGGCAGATAGCATGCAGTAATTTTTTGGGAATGATTGATTAGCAACAACTATCCCAAAAGTGAAAGGATAAAATTCATAAAGAAAATGATTTGGATCCTTCCATGCATTGTTAAAAAACACCTATCTCTGGAGTTCATACATTCTACAGTGATGCAAACAAATTAGGTAAGGTAGGATATAAATCAGGTAAAATAAGTAAAGTGGTTCAAAACCCTTATGAGTTTGTATAAAAGGCAGAATTGTAAGCCATTCTGATGATACTTATGGATTTTACAGATCTTCTCAATGTAGTTACTGACTCTCAATATGCAGAAAGAGTCATCTTACACATTGAGACTGCAGAATTTATTCCTGATGGTACAGAATTAAGTTCTTTGTTTATACAGTTACAAGATACTATCAGAAATATGATTTATCCTATATATATATATATATATATATATATATATATATATATATATATATATACACACATCAGATCCCACTTGGGTCTGCCAGATCCTCTTGCACAAGGCAATAATGAAACTGATTGGTTATTAATAGGAAGTGTGCTAGAAGCCTCAGAGTTTCATAAGAAACACCATGTGAACAGCAAAGGTTTGAAAAGGATTTTTGTATCACTTGGCAACATGCTAAGGTAATAGTAAGGAAATGTCCTACTTGCTCATTCTATAAACAAACTCCTTTAACAAAAGGAAGTAACACTAAAGGTATAAATAGAAATGAAATATGGCTAACAGGTATGTTTCACTTTGTATAATTTGGAAAATTAAAATGTGTGCACCATACTATAGATACATTTTCAGTGTTTCAATAGGCTACTGCTCTGAGCTCTGAAAAGGCTGATTCTGTTATCACACACCTATTAGAAGTAATGGCCATTATGGGCATACCAGCACAAACAAAAACTGACTATGCTCTGGCATATATTTCCAGCAAATTGAAACAATTTTTGAGTATTATAACATAAAACACATAACAGGTATACCACACAATCCTACAGGAAAAGCAGTAGTTGAGAGATGCAATCATACTTTAAAGGAAATGCTCATAAACAGAAAGAAGGAACCAAGAAACCCAAGCACAGATTTCATAATGCTTTTTAACATTAAACTTTCTTAATGCTAATAAGAAAGAACAAGAAGCTGCAGAAAGGCATTGGAAAATAGAAAACAAAATTCTGATCTAAATCATCCAGTGTACTTCAAGGATGTATTGACCTCAGTATGGAAACCAGGATATGTGTTACGTTGTGGTATGTGTTTCACATTTGGAAGAAAAACTATGGATGCCATCTAAGTAGATCAAGATCTGAGTTTAACAAGAAAAACATCTTAATGAAGAGGGATGACAAGTCATCCAACAAATTGGGTCCCAGGAAATGTGCAGAGACATCTCAAAGGTAGGGGAAGTGTTCTGTTCTTGTCCTTACAGAAAAACAGCGAACACCTATTTTCAAACAGCCAAAAGACAATGAACATGTAGGTACCTACAGAAGAGAAGATAGCTCCCAGAAAGAATCACTTAATGAAGATGTATCTGATTTATGGTAAAAATATTTAATTCTAGTAAACTATTTCTATACAGAAATCTATTTCCCTTTTATCTGGACATCAGAAGATTACTATTTAGTATTCCTCTAGGTCCAATTCATGTAAACCAATGCTGGCTTTGGAGTTGTATTTGGCTTTGCTTCTCTAAATTCAAGCATGTTGTTAAGATTAAATTCACAGTTTCTGCCTTATATCAAGAAGCCAATTGGTGTAAGGCAGTAGAAAACAAAATCTAAGGACTCATTCACTTATTCGCAATTTTCTCTCTGAAATCCTAATTTTCTCATATATATTTTAATGCTTATTGTTGGCTTTCCCTATATGCACGCCTTAAAACTTGAAAATTTTACTTTGATATTGATGTTGCAGTTTTCCATGAGGAATAATGACAATTCCTAACAGCCATCCTTGAACTCTTCGGAAAGAAGATGGGGCTCCACTCCATCATTTCCACTTGACTAAACCTGATGCATTTAGACTACAAACTTCAACCTAAAACCAGTTTGTGCCTGCTTTGCTCAAGACAACTCATGACTAGATAGCTGTAATGGTGCACTTTCTTATTACAACCTGGCCAGAGTTTCAAATAGATCTTCAGTCAAGCATTTTATGCCACACTATGAATACCTACATATGTCACAGCCAGTACTGTTGAGAAATTTGTTTCCTAAAAATTTTCTTCCTACAGAATCCCAAGGAGCAATCATCGTCCCATTTCAGCAGGAAGTAATCTTAAGATAATGACGCCCATTTTCCCCACTCTTGGAAATTTGGGATAATATTTATCTTCACAGTGTTGGTTGTAGTTACTCGGGGTTGGGTATGGAAGGTGATACTTAGACTTGGTTATATCTTTTAGACAGGAATACGGTATGGTTGGGAAAGGTATGGTTCAGAATGGATACAGGTAGATTAGCCTATCTTCTTGTGAATTATTAAGTAAGAGTGAAATATTAGTATTACAGCTTACATTGTTATATATTCTTATCTGTAGTAATCTATGTAAAATTAAGCTTATTCCCTTCCTGGAAGAACTGTATATTATAATTTGTTATATTGTGTGAAATGTATCCATTTATGATGTTTTGTGCCCATTATTCTTGCCATATTCTATGTATGTATACGTTTGCTTCTGTTCAAGACATTTTCTCTATTGATACAATTAGAGATATTTATATCGGTTATACATTTATCCTTGCTTTACTCAAAGTGGTTTTAATCAGGTTTTTTAGCTAAGTTCCTGAGTATTACAGATTATCCTCACCCATGTTTCCTTTACCTATGAGATTAGTCAGACATAGATGTTTATCTTCAATCACTTCATAGACCTGCAGAACATGACATTTAAATGTTTTAATATTAGTACTTCATTGACACGAGACACTGTTGCTCCTGGCAGCACCGCGCACTTTCCAGAAAGTATGTTGGACACTGCTGTTGCTCCTTGTGGAGTTCATACTCGCTTCGGCTATGGCCTCTTGGGCAAGGAACTGCCCCCATCTTCACCCCTGTTTTGGACATGCTGTCCTATGTGCTTGCAGGAGACAAACATAGAAGACTGCTGAACCTTGCAAAGTCAGGGTAAGACAGACTTTCCACCTCCCTGCTTTTGTTGTGGTCTGTCAAGTACTCTTGGCCTTAGCCAAAACTAGCTGTACCAATGTGCTGTAAGACCTTGGGTGACTGTCCACGTAGCTTGCTGTTTCCATCCTCCATGCATCTTTTGAAAGTTGCCCATCTGCACTTCCTGTCTACCCTAGTATTGTTATTTTCCTTCTCAGGTCTTGATGATGTTGTAGATTAAACTATCACAACTATAATTCTCTCTTCCTAGTTAGATACATTAAGTACTAGACTAAGCTTTCTAGCATAGGACAACTCTATTGTAAACTCTGTTATGCCTTCACCCTAACACTAGATATATAGGTCGTTTTGTTCTCGATTTTCCTTTTCTTAGGGCACACTTGTTTTTTACTGTTTTGTATATAGTTTTGATTCAAGTCCAAATTTTTGCTTTAGACTAAAAGGAGAATTGTAGTGAGATATTCACCTTGTTCTCACCTGTGGCTTAGACCATGCCCATTGGGGGTGGAGACAGGGCTGGACATGACCTGGGGGAAAAGGCTGAGGAGGATTCAGAGACTCTCTCTTGCTGCTGGGATGCTGAGAGGAGAGGATCCTGTGAAACCTGCCAGTGTTCATCTGTCTATGATGTGACAGATTCTGTCTATTTCTCCCTGAATAAACATCTATTCAACCTAATTGTTTATCTCAACCCCTATTAAATCACAATATAGGATTATATGGAAATGGATTACTTTTAAACCAATTAAAAGACCCTTCCAGTTCTTAGTGGAATAGGAAGGTGGTACAAAACAAAGTGGCCTACTCAGTATATAAGCTATACTGTTTTTACTATTTCTCTTTACTCTTGAGTATCTCCATATTTATACTATAAAAAGCCATATTTTTTAACCAACTTCTCCCACACCTTCCAAACATGGGGCCCTAACCACCTTATACTCATTGATGCAGAGTTACTCCTGCCCATAAATACATGGGTGTGGAGTCAAGCACAGTGACCCTACCCTCAAAAAAAAGATGACTTAATCCCTTATCCAGAACAATATATTTCCAGTTGCTCCTCAGTAGGAAGTAAGGTCAAGAAATCATCTCCCTACCTATACAAGCACTTTGGCTGACTTGAACCCAGTTAGCGTTATACAGGTGATAACTTCATGATGAGTTCATAAACCTGATTCCATGTCATGTGCAGAAGAGGACATTTAACAGCACTCATCCCTGTGCTCCACACTTTACATTCTTACTACCTCTTCTTCCTCAGCATTCTTTGAACATGAATGGCACTGGAAATCTTACATCACATAGCATATTGAAGACTGGGAAGAGCAGAATCCAGATTGTGAATTTGAAATGAGACTGTGGCTGTTGCCTGTTCTGGCTTCTGTTTTATAGATTTGCAACTAGAATGGAAGTGAAGACAGGAAAAGACATCTTAAGTGAAGGACAAGAAGAGCAAATCACAGGGAAAAACTGGAGTTTGAAAGGAAAGGTTGTGTGTATGAGAGAAAGGGGATGGGTAGTAGGAAGTATAAGAACTGGGGAAAATAAAAACAATGCCAATCAATACCACAATTCTGTGTGTTATAAAATTTGGTTAAATAACCCCATTATTCTGACTATATAAATATGGAGAAATAAAAATGTGCATAAGAGATCATGAAGGCAGTCATTTGATGCCTGATGTGAGGTGGAAAAAGAAAGGCAGAAAGGGGACGATAGAGTGATCACAGGGAGAACTTCAGGATGTAAAAAATGTGAGTGCTGCAACTAAAAATACATCTCCATAACATTCTCCATGAGGATGAAAAGCAATAACAAGCACTGCCTTCCTTGCACACTAGGACAGCCTCACTCAGAGAAGCATAAATTTCAGAAAGTCTTTTTTGTTCCTGTCACAGGAGAGGAGGTCTGCTAGAGGCAGGTATGACCCTATCCATGACCTACATCAGGGAGAAGCCATGTCAGCATAGAGAGAGGGATTGACTGAGCACATATATAGACACACAATTGTGTGCACATTTCATTTCCCACTAATACTAAGGAGACATGACAGTGTTGGAACACAGTATGTGCTGTGTGTATACTGAAAAAGGACCTAAATGAAGAGTGGTTGTGAGTCCTTCACGTGTAAAATGTCTACAAAGACATAGTTACTCTGTCAATTCTGTATCTACCATCAGTGCGTCTGATGTCTTATGTCTACTCTGACCACTGCCCTCACCCCAGTTTCAACTCCACAGGCTACCATAGCGGGAAGAGATGCAAATAAGGCTACTCTGTGACCATGAAAATGAGCCCTGCCCTGACCCTGCAGCTCTGGCAGAGGAGCCCAGCCCTGCATTCTAAGTCCTTCCATTCGGTGATCAGCGCTAAAACAGAGGACACACCATGGAATTGGAAGTCATCTTGGTTTTCTGTGTCCTTATTTTAAAAGGTAACTTTTGGAGATGAACTGGTGTGTGTTCTCTTAACATAAGAAGAAAAACATAATTTCTTCTGTTTCAGGTTTCTGACAAGAATTCTCTGTTTGCAGATTTTGACTGTGAGGTGCAGCTGGTGGAGTCTGGAGGAGGCTTAGTGAAGCCTGGAAAGTACCTCAAACTCTCCTGTGCAGCTTCTGGATTCACCTTCAGTAACTTTGAAAAGAACTGGGTTCGCCAGGCTCCAGGGAAAGGTCTAGAGTGGGTCGCATACATTAGTAGTGGTAGTAGTACCATCTACTATTCCGACACTGTGAAGGGCCGGTTCACCATCTCCAGAGACAATGCCAAGAACACCCTGTACCTGCAAATGAACAATCTCAAGTCTGAGGACACAGCCATGTATTACTGTGCAAGATACACAGTGAGTGACTGCTCCTGTGAGCTGACACAAACCTCCCCGCATGGTGCTCAGGACCAGCAGGGGGTGCTGGCAGCACACAGAGCTGTGGGTCTCAGAAGAGCCTGTTCAGAAAGGCATACAGGGCTGGAAACCTCTGTGTCTGGGCTGCCTCTCCATCTCACACTCAGGGATTCTCTCTACGGGTGTGATGTGTAGAATTCCTTGAAGTGTCCAAATGTTTACTCCATCTTCTGTTTTCTATTGATATATATGTCTCTGTATTTCATATAGCATTGGTTTCTAAATCTGTGACTCTAATTTCTTTCATCTCTCTCACTCTAACTCTCACTCTTTGTCTGTCTGTCTCTCTCTGTGTCTCTTTCTCTCTCTCTTTCTCTCTCTCTCTCTCTCTCTCTATATATATATATATATATATATATATGCATGTATGTATTTATGTATGTATGTATTGTGTTTATATACATGTTTACATGAAGGGACTATCAATCTGCACCTTATTTTTAAGATAAGTTCCCTCACTCAGTCTGGATCTCACCAAATGCATAGGAGTGTTGCCCAGTGATGCCTGACATCACCATAATGTACCTCACAGAGATGGGCTTACTGGGTTGCTAGCATACCTAACTCTTTTTTTAGTTACAGAGGACTACACACAGGTCCTTGCTCTTCTATGGATGGAACTTGAACGACAGAGCTATTTCCAAAGCCCCATTATACATATTTTATGTAGGATGTACTCTGACGTGAACAGCAGGCAAAGGGTTACACAGGGCAGATAATTCTGTATGGTGACTACAATCAGATGCAGAAGAAACAATGGGCCCTTGAGATTGAGGAACCCCAGACTCAGGACAGAGAATCAGTATGATTCCCTGGTTAGAGCACTTGTGTGGGTTCAAGCTAAATAAAGCAAGGTAATCAGGAAGGGTAAATGACCCATGAACCCTGCTGACCTTCAGTCTCTGTGTCATCCTCGCACAGACCATGGGCAACAAAACCATCCCTGACCCAGTGTACTGCTGATAAATCTGCTGCACTGAGACATGAGGCTAATGTAGCTAGCAGCACTCACTAAACATCAGTTAGTACAAACTGCTCCTAACTGACTCATGGGTAATGTGTATTTTATTTCTTTCATTTCTGTTCATTTGTCATGGTTTACATTATAAACTTCCAGCAGAATTTAATTGATATAATGAATTTTGTAAATATATTAATTCATTTTTTTTCTCTAGGCTTCTGTGGGCATTATTTACATAGTGTCCCAGAAACAGGGTATGATAGACCTGTAGATAATTCTGAGTTTGGGATATTAATGTAAAGCTCAGATATGATGGGGGACATCCTTATGAATGCTGTGAATATATGTTTCTCTTAATAGGTGATGAACAAACTATTTACACTATTGCACAGGCAGAATTTAGTTATGCAGGTATTATGAACAAAGAGACAGAGAGAAGTAGGAGCTAGGGACAGATAATCATGAAGCCCCTGGGGCCAAAGAACATCAGGAATTGATGCAGGTAGCCCAAAACCACATGGGGGCACACAGCTAAAAATAAATGGGTGAAAGAATAAGAGAGAGAAAGACAGTAAGAAGCCCGAGCCATTAGCTAAATGATTGTAACTTGTATTAAGTCTCAGAATGGTAATTTCTTTAAGCAGCTGCAGCACTCTGTGGGCATAGAGAACCCATTCCCTTTGGACAGTGTTAGGTAGGAAAAAAAATCTCACTTTGTAACAGATGCACTCAAACTTTGGATTATAAAGGCACGAAAACAGAGCATTGTACTTAGTGGCATTGTGGGATCACATGCATAGTGTCATTATGAAAGAATGGTGGGCACTGGAAGCCAGGTGAAGATGTTTATTCAATGAAAGCATGATGGCACCTGGAAACTGATCTAGGTCTATCAGATTGTAATGGGGTCTTTCTCCTTGTGATAATGGCACACATGTAGATGCAACACTTTTGGGTACTGTGGTATCTAAAGAAATGTCATGGATAGTGCTGTATACTCATAGTTTCAGCCATTAGGCAGAGATCTGTAAGACACAGGCAGCAGCCACAGCTGCTTCTACAGAGAGACTCTACCACCTCTGTCCTGCTTTGCCTGCATCTGCTCCATCCAAACATGTGAGGAAGAAAGAGCTGGGGCTTTAATAGCATGCCTGCAACAGCTTCAAAGACAACACTGGACTAGTGATTGGCAGGGTAACTGGAAACTGGGGTCCACACAAGCTGATGCCGGAGACTAAAAATTACAGTGATTTCTTCTTTTTTTCATCAGACTTTTGCTGAACAAATTCTAAAATATTTGGTAGTGCATGTTTTATTAGATCCATACAGAAAATTCTTGTAACATGTGTACATTTGTCAAGTAGATGGGCATGCATGTTGGGTAATTCAGAGGGAGACAAGAACACGAGTGGAAGATTACCAGACTAAAAGAAATGAAGTTTGGAATCAAGAGTGACTAAATCCCAGTGTTTCCAAGGGATGTCCAATTGTCAGGCTGACTTGTCCCCAAGTCACAGGCCCTCATCGCATGATCCATCTCCCTGCTTTGACTCTGTGCAGCTAAGCTTAGACATTTGCCAGAGTAGTCCAAGAAAGTGTGGTCATCACAAATGTTTACCTCACTGCTGTTACGAAGTGATTACCTCAGTCCATTCAGGCTCTCTTTTAAATGTCCTACTGCAGACAGAAGAAGCATAACCATGATGCTATGACACAAGAGAATATGAAAAATATGTACTTGACTAAGAGAACAGTGAAAATGTTAGTGTTGCTGGTTTTCAGATCTGTGAGTGATGAAAAAGAATCAAAATAATTTTATTGATCTACTTGTTTTGTGCACATGCAGGGATGCCAAGGCAAGCATAGAAACAGATCCAAGACACTGGTGTTCTTACAATTTCCCTTTCACATTAACAACCTAAAATTGTGCCTTTAACCTGAGATTAGCACAATTATTTCATGGGAACCTTGCATGGACAATTCAACACATTCATGTTCCATTGTTGCTGAGAATGTTGCTGTGTTTTTTAGTGTTCCCATGTCCAGAGAGTTAGTTCTCTGCTCCGTGTCTTACACATAAAATCTATAGTCTGCAGAATTTCTCTGCAGTGAAAACTGACAGTGATGTTAGTCAAGAGGTCAGACTTAAAAATCAACAGGAACGTGATATATCCTAACACAACGAGAGCATTTTCAGATGACCCTGAGGTCCATGAGAAGTTCAAACTAGCATACAGCCCATGGAATGCATCTCTAGAGAAGGATTAATGCCTAAAATTTCACATTCTGAAATCTTGACCCACAAATGTGGTTGTTGTACTGCATAGGGTATAGCAGTTCTGCAATTCCCCTGTATCTCTTCTAGTATAAATATTTTGAAGCAAATGTACTAAATGTTTGCAAGTTGCTCTCTCAAAGCTGAACTTTCTAGATCACTGATGAGAATGAGATTAACTCAATTGACACTAAGAGAAAAGATCCCTACTAGTTCCTTAATTCTGGTTTCCCATCACTAAGAATTGAAGTACACCAAGTGACTAAATGCAAACTGCATCCAATACAGAGATTCACATGAAGTGTGTGGTGCCTTCATCTGCCTTCAGAGAATGAACTTCGACTCAATTAACATTTTGCATTTAAGGACTGTACAGTGTAAACCATGCAATTTCCTGTTTACATGGAATTATAAATTCACAGGATGACCGGGAAATGTTCTGCAGCTTTTGTTTGTTACCATTAACTCAAGCAAGCACAAGGCAAATACCAGACATGTGAAGGGAAACTGTAATCGTTGCCCTGGTCCACTTTCCTCCACTCAGGATCCTCCCCCAATGCAAAGCCGCCTCAGCCTCAGGCTGAAAGCCCAGGTCTAGCTGAGCAGCCTTATCTCTTTCTCACTGGAGTCTCCAGCAGAGCATGGCTGTCCCAGTGCTGTTCCTCTGTTGGTGAACTTTCCAAGCTCTAAGTTTCCAGGATTTCAGGAGAGGCAACCGGACATATCATTATGGGATATATGACTGGTGGTGATTTTGTTTGGCATCAGGTGTCCTGTCCCAGGTGCAGATGAAGGAGTCAGAACCAGGCCTTTGCAGCCCTCACAGACCCTGTCTATCCTCTGCACTGTTACTGGGTTCTTATTGACTGGCTAAGGAGGACACAGGTTCTGCCAGCCTCCAGAAAGGGGTGTGGAGTGGGTGGGAGGAACAGGAGTGGTGGAGGAATATTTATAGTTCCATTCTCAAATCCTGATTCACCATCAGCAGGAACACCTCCAACAGCCAGGTTTTCTTAAAACACAACAATCTGCAAACTGAGACACAGCCACTTACCACTGTGCCAGATACAATGTGAGGGTACTCCAATGAGAGACAGTACAAAAATCTCACTACAGAAACATTCAGTATAGCTCGTGGTATCCAGACCTGACCTGGTACCGCCCTCACAGATCCCATCTCTCACCTGCACTGTCTCTGGGTTCTCATTAACTAGCTATGATGTTACCTGGAACACACAGCCTCCAGGAAATGCCTTGAGTTGATAGGAGTAATAGATAATGTTGGTGGCCTGTATGATATTTCTGGTCACAAATCCTGAATCAGCATCAGCAGGGACACCTCCATGGGTCAATTTTTCTTAATACTGTCCATTGCAAACTGAGGACACCACCATCTGTCACTGTGCCAGACACAGTGAGGGAACTCCAGTGTGAGCCTGCACAGAAACCTCCCTGCAGGGACACTGAGGACCAGCAAAAAGATGTGAAGTCCAATAAGAATGCTCATGACCATTACCAGGTTGCTTCAGAACTAGGCAATTCTGATCTACACAGCATAAGCACATGTTTTAATGTCAGCATATGTGGTTTCCTCTTCCAGCGATGGGATTCTTCTGGAGCCCCTCTGTTATCATATTCTATTCAAGTTTTATGTTCACACACTAGAACAAATGTTTTTCTCCAAAAATTTCTAAGTATTCCAGTTTCTTCTTGTTTTTCCATTGAATAGCAAATGGGAAATTTCATATCTATACATATATGCTTACACATTTCCATATACATATATATTTTGTACAAATTAATTATTTTTTAAAAAATCTCTATGGAATAGTAAGATTTTGTGATTCTTGTCTTTATTATTGTCACTAGAAAGACAGGGACAAGAAAATCTCTCATAATTCATTGTCAGATTGGTCTATACACTGAGTCTAGGCCAAAAAGAATGGAGAAACTAAGTCAGTTCATCTACTTGTGGATATCTGTTTCTTCACGTTGATATGGTGTGTGTGTGTGTGTGTGTGTGTGTGTGTGTGTGTGTGTGTTTGGATGTGTGACTCTATGTGTGACTATGGTTACTTTTGTATAAACAAGAACTGACACCTCATTCTTTACAAAAAGACTGAAAATATACTAGCTTTTTAATCTATAGATCTGTCCATCATAATGCCAAAAGCAACATGGGAAGATAAAACTGTATGTCATCTTAATATGACATTCCATCATGGATAAAATAAGGGCATAAAATCAACACAGGAAAGTAAAGATGTCAATAAAATCAAGAACTATGAAGCAAACATACTTATGTCTTCACTCCATGGTTATTCAGCATTTTTTCTCACTCAATGCAGGAATACTTCCCCATGGATTGCACCACCCAGTCTGCCAGGACCCTCCCACATCAATCAATACTGAGTAAAATCACCCCATAGTGATTCTTGTACAACAACAGATGGAGACATTGATTGTCAAGTGGGGTTCATTTTTCCCTGATGACCCTAGTTTGTGTTACATTGACAAAGTTCCAACCACAACATACATGGCCATGTTGGTAATGTCAGGCTAACATAGTCCATTAAGTGTAATTCCATGAAACTACCATACATATGTAAACAAATGTCTGAAAACAAACTCAAGAATAAGAATGCATATCTCAAATAGATGCTTTGCTTTACTATGAACTATTTACCTTTGAAAATCCCTTCTGATTAATGACTTTCTTTAGGAACTCAAAGAAAAGGCAAACTCAAGGAAAAAGAGAATACAGAATATGGATACAAACGTTTTCCAGAGTAACAAAAGGAAAAGTACTTCAAAAAGTGGACTTATTCCAAGTGATTCAATGTAGTATGAGCTATCTGTACTTTTTTTTCAATACTCCTCAAATTTTTGTTACCACAATGATAATTCCAAGATGAGACATACTGGAAATACTATCTTAAAAAATATTCATAACATTAGAACTTCAAACATTGAGAAACACAATACTCATACTGTAGGAGTCCATCAGAGCTTGCACAATATGGCTGGCTCAATAATGTTCACCCAGACACTACCTCTGCTACATTGAGTACACAAAGATTGTATGCACAGAAATAAGGGGCAGATGTGAGATTGCCACTACCAAGCAGCAGACAGACACTCTCTGAGTGCTGACTGAAGAGGGTGGTTCCAGATCTTTACTTTACTTGCCTGAAGTTTACTTTACCAAGGCATGGAGGAAACACCTGTTCTCCCTGGAGAATTACACCTCACTGCCCAGGGTTTCCTAAGCTCATGTCTGCCCTCTTCCCTGCCTCCTGGCAAGATTCACATTCATTGGCTTGATTTCTACTTTAGATAACAAAATTCAAGCCAATTTACATATTGTGGTGTGTTATAAAGTTTAATGAACAACTGTACCTCCCATCATTTACCAATGGAAAAACTCATTTAGAAACCTGTTTTTTTTTTTTTTTGGTTTGTCTATATTACAAATTATAGTGACTGACATAAAAGTCAACTGAGATCAGTAGACTGTTGTAAACCAAGTGATACTAAACCTAGTCCCTCTGGCATTGTGTTTCTAAGTGAAAAGTTGAATAGGCTGAGCCTAGTGAGTGCAAAACCAAATCAGTCTCTTGGGTCTCCTCTCACTTAGCACATGATATCCCATGCCATGGTGTTAGTGAGCTGCTTCCTCACAAGTTATAGTCTAGATGAGTGATGAGAATGAAAATGATTCCACTCACATATGGTCAGAAGTTACATCAATCGGAGTTTTAAAAAGTAATTAATTGAGGTATTGTGGGCACGATAATTTCTGCTTACTAACACATTTTTTTTAGAGTTTCCATATGAGTTTCCAGACCAGTACACTGTTAGAAAATCAAACATTTATTTCTTCCCTGAAGTTTCTCTCAAGATTCTCTCAAATGATTGTGCTAGCAAATTTATGTAATATGTACTGACAATTTTCTTGCTTTCAGGATGAGTTTCCCTGAGCTTTTCCCTCTAGAAAATGTTGATGGTATTTTGTAATGGTAGCATAACTTTTGTTTGCTTTGCTCAAGGATTGTTTCTCACCAGGCTTCCTGGTCAAATTACCTGTTTCATAAATGATGAAAAATCAATGTTTATACATGATCTTTGTTTCCCACTATCTAAAAACTAAGCATATGCTCAAGAAATGTTTATTAAATGTGTCTTAATGGATACATGAGACATTAAGAGTACGGTTGCTGACACCATCTTCTTCCAGGGATCCTACAACTGTCCCATAGGCCTGGGATGCCTGGTCATTACTGGTGTTCCTCATCAGCACTCATGCTCATATGGAATCCAAAATTCACTATTCATTGTTTATTTATAAGCTTTACTTACACTCCTGGTCTCTCTTTTTGAGGACATCCAAGTGTGTAAATTGTTGTCCTTATAACTGAGAATTCTCTTTCAGTATGCATCATGACTAACATCCTAGTATTATTTTTGTTGATGAATAATATATAACTTAAGCAGAATCATCTTTTATATTATCCACAAGTATATGTACTCAAAGATGTAACACACAACAACAAAGGGTTATGAAAAGTGCCCCACAGCTATTCATATTGGCAAATGTAACTAAGTATGTTACATAGAGCAACAACCAATGATTCATAGGCAAATACCCTGTGGTTTTGCCAAGTGGGGCCCCCCATAATGAATTTTGATTCACCTTTGGCAAGTAAGACTCTCAAACAATGTCTACTGAGTTGACTTTTTAAAGACTAGTTGTTATGCTATAAAGTCCTGTGGCCCCTACAGGAATCTTGTTAGTAATAATTTGCATGAGGTGACAAGCAAAAATAAGGGAGATTACAATGAGTGACGGGGGAGTTGATAGTATTCACAGAGAAAAGTTCATGATGCAAAACCATGTTTATTGAAAATAGGAATGTATCACAAAATTAAGTGAGAGTGATATGGGATATCTCATTTCCCAACTTCCTATGGATTGAGGACATCATTGTCTCAGAGGTAAAAATTCAGATATGTCCCAAGTTTTCTCACCACAGAGAGTGAGTTCTACTTACATCACGTTGTAGCTGTGACACTGTCCAACATCCGTACAAGGGAGAATCCATGTGCATCACAGACAGTGGAAAACACTGAGCTCCATAGAGAAATGAACCTGAGTGAAACTATTGAAACATGCATTTAAACTAAGGAGACATGACAGTGTTTACAACAGCATTTCTATACACATGTGCACAAAAGGGAATTACCAGGAGTGTAGTAAATCCTTTAAAAAGAAAATGTGATTACAAACTGATTTTGTAGGCTCCTAAAAGTGAGATCAGGACCTGTTCCTGACACTCAGATGGCTTTTGGGAAACTGTCCCCCATGCTGGATTACCTTGCATAGCTCTTATGCAGGGGGGAGCTCAATTCTAACTCATCTTGATGGTCCGTGCTTTGTGTAAATTATGGGAAGCATGTCCTTTTCTAAAAGGAGATGGAGCAGGAGTGCATGGGGATTAGGATAGATGGGAGTCAGTTTGGAGGGAATGGAAGGAGAGGAAGGAGGGGAACTGTGGTCAGTTTATAAAATAAGCTTTTAAAATGTTAATTAAATTATTCAAACTAACTACAATTCTATGTCAATTTCCATACATTTCATTATTTTCTTTGATATCTTTTATCTACTCTGGCAATGATTTCCACAAACTTTTCAATTACAGAGATTCTTTTAACAGAAAGATATGTAAATAAGTGTTCTCTGTACTCATGACTCCCTCCCTGTCATGACCCTATAACTCTGGTAATGGATCCCAGTCTTCGATTTCCAGATCTTCTCATTCTATGATCAGCACTGAATACAGACAGCACACCATGGACTTGGATATTATTAGGCATTTTATAGTCATTATTTTAAAACATAGTTAGTAGAGATGAAATGGATATGTTGTATTAACACGAGAAAAAGAAATAATGGCTTCTGTGCAACTTTTCAGATCAGAATTATCTGTTTTATGTGTCCAGTGTGAGCTGCAGTTGCTGGAGTCTTGAAGAGGCATAGTACAGACTGGAAAGTCCCTGGAACTCTCCTATGTAGGCTCTGGATTCACCTCCAGTAGCTCTTCCATGAACTGGGTCTACCAAGCTCCATGGAAGAGACTGGAGTGGGCCGTATACATTAGAACTAGCAGTAGTTACATCATCTATGCCGACTCTGTGAATGACCGATTTACCATCTCCAGAGCCAATGCACAGAACAGCCTGTACCTGCAAATGAACAATCTCAAGTGTGAGGACACAGCCATCCATGCATTAATGCAACAGACCACAGTAAATGAAAGCTACTGCGAGCTCAGTCACAAACCTCCCTGTATGGTTCTCAGGACCAGCATGGGCCCAGAGAGCCAACACTGATCTGTGCCAATCAAAAGCACATTCAGAGAGGCAAACATCGCTGGCAAACTCTATGTCTTCACTTACACTCCAGATCACTCATAGGGATTTTATCAACTGGTAGAGTGTGTAGAAATCCTTGAAAGACCAACACTTTATTTAATTATTATTTCCTGTGGTGTTGCACATTTATTTACTATATATTAAATATAATATATATATATGTATATAAATATATAAATTTATTGCATCCTTTCTCATTGTATCTCTCAGTCCCTCTTCTCTGCCTCTCTCTCACTCTCATATATATACATATATATATGTATGTATATGTAATATATATGTAATCATCCCTCTCATTATTTCTCAATCCTTCCGTATACGTGTACTTGCCTGCTTGCCTTCATGTTTCATGTTGACTTATTATAGATTTCTCTAACAATGTGCATTAAATTTTTTGGACAAATTTTATCACTGGGCCTGGTCATCACCAACTGGATCATCTGAATGTCCTGATAGCCTTAATGATAGTGCAATCTCCATGATCCCTAGATGGTCTACACTGTTGGCTGCCATACCCATTTCCTTTTGTTGTTATTGGGATCTGAGCTCTGAGTTCACTACACAGGGAAGAATTCTTGTGTGGCAACAATGTGATTTTTGAGGACTATTATGGTACCTATTTCAATTAGGATGCCCTGGACCTGAACAAAATGCAGACAATCACACAGAGCAGAAGTGATTCTTGTGTGGACAACAGAAATCTGAAGTAACTAAAGATCATGAGATTGTAAGTCTTAGACTCAGGGAAGCTCAGAAACAATGTGAGGCCAAGAACCCTGAGACAAATCTTTGTCTCTGTGATAACTACACAACCCACACAGGAACATAAACACATACTTTAAAACAATTTATTTTTTTAAGTTCTCATACAATGCTGTGATTTAGCCCAATGGCGAAGTTTTGTATGTAGTATATTTAAGACTTTAATCAAATGGTAGTATTTCAAAACTACATTTCTCATTTTGATTAATAAATACTGTGTTTGAAACATCAGAATTCCCAGTTAAATGTTAGCATGCTGTTTCTCTCATCCAAGAGGTAAGTTTCTCTTTTCTTCTCAAAGAAAAGTCATTTCTATCACTTTTCTGTGGCTTGAGTCATCAGAGATTTGATGTCCTCAGTGGCAGACATTATCCTGCCATCCATCCTCTGATTGGCTCCTTCATTTTGGATAATTCATGTGGACAGACAAGGCTGAATGTAGCCATCATCTCTATTTACCACAGAAATTCACTCTTATGTATATCTCGGTGGCCTTGAACTCACAAAGATTCATCTACTTTTTAATGCTGAGTCCTTGAATTAAAAGTGTGCCATCATCCCCTAACTTCTGCCTGCTGGAATGAAAGTTGTTTGCCAGGCTTCTATGGCTCTTTGCTGACTATTGTTATTCTTAATCTGAGGTCAGACTTCATAAATCTTAAATAATACACCGCTAAAGTAGAGAAAGATGCAAGAGAGAAAATATGAGATGTGTGTAGGAGTGCCCAGAAGAATCATATCAGTGAGAGGAAGGAGAGGTGGCGTGGTGGGATGAATCCATGTAATCACAATGCTTTTATATGAACATGGGAGTTTGTTTTTAGTAGAAAGAATGATATGTATAGAAAATAATATTTTCAAATACCATAGCATATCAATACACACATACCTGTTTTCCCTTCTATGTGTGCCTTTGTGTAGGATTTTCTTAGTTGTTGTAATTATTTTTTTTCTGTATACAGGTTTGGGTGCCTATTAGCTTTAGAGGACAAATTGTATAAATAGTTTGCATTACAAAGTTTACCACACGAAGCACTTTCTGACTACAGAAAAAAATTGTGGGGTCTGTGGCACAGGGAGCATAGGATTGAGGCTTAGACCTCAGGTCAGAGCCTCCCTTTCCCTGAGCAGATACTCCAGCTCCCCTTCCTAAGATTACAATGATTCTCAGAATAACAGGGGCTGGAGACACAGCTCAGCTGATCCTGCCTTCAGTATTTCAATGGGTGGCAGACATTGTGTTACTCATATGAACAGCCTGCTCTTATCTTTTCTTATTCAGCTGTGTGGTGTTGAACATGAATAGTGAGATTCTGGAATATGCTGTGTCTCAACTTCACACTAGACTTCATAATGTCAGAGAGCCCAGACTCATAGGGGAGTCAGTAGGTGAGGTTGGTTTTCCCTCTGCTTCTTCTTGAGCCCTTTCTTCTCTTTTCTTTGATTGCTTTGATTGATCCACCCTTCCCCAACATTCTTGAGATCCATGTTCCATTCAATGGTCCTTTCTTGAATCACTCATAAGTGTTAGACATAAAGAAAGATGTATTACCAATGTCTGGTGTTTATTTTATTATTTAATTGATCCTGTTATCATAACTTATTTTCTGTAGAAAAAAAAAATTTGATGTTTTAAAAGGTTGAAATAGTCATTTCCCTCAGTGATAAGGTGCATTCTGACCATGGATAATGTCTTAAGCTCAAGGACTAAACCCACTTCAAAAGTAGGTATTAAGTACATAGAAAAGTATCATTTCTCACTTTCATAGACTTAAATGAGCCAATCTCAGGTCTTGAAGTGGCTTTCCCCTGAGTAGGAAGAGTGCTGAGTAGGGAGAACAAGTCTACAGAGAGTCAGCTCTTGGGTTCCATAACAATCAGTTCATCCAAGATCTTACCATCCATGACACAGTTCTAGATAACCACAGACCATGAACCCAATGCAGACAAATTACAATGTTTAATGGTGGAAAATGGTAGTTTCATAGACAGTGTGTGCACAGCGTGTTTTGCCCATGAGGGTGGAGGCTACATTTAGATTCTGAGAGACTTCCTCGATGTCCTCTGCCTTATATTTTGAGACAGGTTCTCACAGGTTGTCTCATAGGAGACAAGGAGGAAAGAGGAAGGACAAAAGATGGGTCAGCATGTAGAGCATGGAGAAAGGTGGATGCCAGCCTGTCGTGATTGGATAAGATGACCACATGGAAATACTTAGATAAGAAGAAATGGGTTAATTATTAATACAGAGCTAGCTGGTAACAAGCAAGTACCTGGCCAACAGCCTTATATCAGATACAGAGTCTCTGTGAGTTATTGGGGTTCACATGGCATAGGAAAAAAGCATGGAACCAGACGGGCAGCAGGGAAAACGTGCTTATAACAATATTTTGTTGAAAGTTTTAGATTAATTTTAATTAATTATTGAAACACTGCATGTGATGGTTGCACACTGTGGCACATGCCTTTAATTCACTCACTAGGGAGACAGAGGCAAGACAATCTCCCATATTTCAATAACAACTTAGTCTAAAGAGAAAGTCCGAGGTACACAAATGATCCTATGAAAAAAAAGAAAGGAATCAGCTCCTCTGCCTGTGAACATGAGAGTGTTTGTGTGTGGGGGATTGTAATGCTGTGTGGGTATTTTTTGGATAAGAGACTTTCTCTGAAAGGGGGACTGTAATTCTCTCTGTCTGTGTGTGTGTGTGTGTGTGTTCCTGTGTGAGTGTGTGTGCACGCACGTGTGCATATGTGTTCATACACACATCTTTCTACATCATTATTTACTCTTACTCACTCACCCATGCACTCCCTTACAGCACTCTACATTTTCTTCTCCCCCTCCTCCTTCATCTCTCAGTCAGCACAAACACTTCGACTACATGTAATACCTCTGATATAGATCCTCCATCCACCCATCTTTTTCCGCACCTCTGCCCCCCTCTGCTACCTCTCTGCCTCTGTTCTGCTCATAGCCAAATTTTTTCAGTGCAACCCAAAGTAAATTGCAATATAAGTCATGCAGTTCCTCTCAGCTTCGGAATATTACATAGTCCTTGCAGAGAGGTCCATTGATGTAGGGAGTTATGTCTACAGTTCTTTATTCAAACTCTGGCCTTGAATTGGAAAAAATCACCTGGGAAAATTACTTCATACATGAGTGTTTGTCTGTATGGCAATGACCCTGCTTTGATCTGCTCTGAAGATTAAAATAGCTATCTTTGTAAAGCAGATGTCTTTATTACTGAAAATGCTGTATCAGTCGTAGTATTGTAAAATATCCTAGTAACAATTTTGCTTTTCAAAATGATACACCATAAGCATCATCTTCCTAATGAACTGCAGCTGTATTTTTACCCAGTACATGAATTATTTTTATGAGATTAAGACACAAAGAATGGTAATAGAACCAAGATTTTTAGGGAAAAAATACAGTGGAAGACAGTACAGACAAGAGTAAAGGGTCATTTACATACAGTAACTCCACACCTGTGCCATATGGGGCTTTCCCATCAGGAGCATAGGTCTGGTGGTTCACTTTGTTCAATACCAGTTAACACTGTTGTGTGTTCCCATGGCCCTTGGCAACCAGAACCTTTCAGTTGTTTCTTAAGTATAATTTATGATCAATAAGAGCAACAAACTATCATTAATTCACTTCCGGAATTTTCAGAGATAGACAAATGCATTGAGGATGTGAAACCCTGTTCTACCCTCATTGCATAAATATGGATTCAGTGTAAAGATGACTATTTTTTTAGTCAGGTCTACACAATTTGATTCATAATAATTATTGCTCATCAGAGATTAGAAACCAAGACACAACCAAAGTAATCTTTCTGAGTATACATTTCCATTTACACTAAGAAGCACAAGGCAAATGTCAGACACCTGGAGTAATATTGTAACCTTGTGCTGTGCCTCCTTTTATCCCCTCAGGATCCTCCCACAATGCAAAGCAGCCATGGGCTCAGGCTGAAAGCCCAGGCCTAGCTGAGCAGCCCCATCTCCTTCTCACTGAAGCCTCCAGCACAGCATGGCTGTCCTGGTGCTGTTCCTCTGCCTGGTGACCTTTCCCAGCTGTAAGTATTCAGGGTTTCAGGAGATGGAACCAGGCCTGTCATTATCGGATGTATGACTGATGGTGATGTTGTTTTTGCACAGGTGTTCTGTCCCAGGTGCAGCTGAAGGAGTCAGGACCTGGCCTGGTACAGCCATCACAGACGCTGTCTCTCATCTGCACTGTATCTGGGTTCTCATTAAGTGGCTATTATGTACACTGGGTCCGCCAGCCTCCAGGAAAGGGTCTGGAGTGGATAGGAGTAATATGGGCTAGTGGAAATACAGAATATAACTCAGCTCTCCAATCCCGAATCAGCATCACTAGGGACACGTCCAAGAGCCAAGTTTTCTTAAAACTGAACAATCTGCAAAGTGAGGACACAGCCATGTATTTCTGTGCAAGAGACACACAGTGAGGGAACTCTAGTGAGAGACTGCACAGAAACCTCCCTGCAGAGACTCTCAGGACCAGCAGGGGGCAGTGAGGTACAACATAGACTGCACTGCCAGGAATAGTAACATCAGGAGCTGCAAGAGCATGTGATTTATTGTCAGAAGCTGTGGGCTCCTACACAGGGAAACACTAGTGACCCTTCCTCATGGCCATGAACTATTTAACTTCCTAGTCATTCACACACTAGAATAAATGGTTTTTGTCACTGATTGTCTAAGCTTTCTAAATACTTCTTGTTATTGGACATATCAGGATATAGCCTTATTTTTAATTATAATTTTTTGGCCAATGGATCAGGATTATTACTAGTTAGCACATACATATAAATGAACACATTTCTATTCTGTGTATCTCCATGTGGCCTTTGGCTTACTAATAATATGTGGCATGTTACTCCTCTGGTGGCTGCTGATATCTCCCTCAACCCCACCTTTTTTCTTCCCTATTCAGGTTTGCTTTCCTTCTAGCTATATTCTGCACTGCCAAAGACCAAATCAGCCATATTCACCAACCAATAAATGCAACTCATAGCCACAGCATACAGAAAGTCATTCCAAATCATTTCACTTTTTCTTTATAGTAAAAGAGGAAGGTTTTGGCTTTAGAATTATAAAATTACATATAACAAAATTGTCATGAAGCAAAACTTATGATTAGTCTATGTGTTTCTGCCAAATTAAACAAAATGTTCTATTATCTGTCTTATCTTTGTAAATCTCAAGTTTCATATCTAATTTATCTTTTAACATAATAAAAGAAAACATAATTATAACTAGTCTTATGCAGCATCAAAACACCTAGAAGGATTAATATTACCTGAGGGAATAGGAAGTACATAACAAGCAACTTCCAAAACTCAAGAAATGGCAGGGATTTTTGTCTGCCTACACAGTAACCCAAAGTACTTCTGGAAAGTTGGCCCATCCATTTTCAGCTCAAAAGCATAGAGGATCTGGCAGAATTTTGTTGGAGGGAGTAATTTTGAAACTGTCTTGTATTTATTAGCGGTTTGTTAGTTATCTTCCTCTGTGTACTGCAGAATTCCTGGCAGAACCTTCAGAGAAGCAGCAACCATGAAGGACAGTCCTTTGGAAATTACCACCATCAGTGCATTTACACTTTAGAGAAGAAATAAATGGTTCAGAATTGTGTAGTTATTCTATTTTTTTATTTTACATATAGATCCCAGTTCCCTCTCCCTCCCTCCTTCCATCCCTTCCCCCATCACATACACCCTGACAAACCTCCCTCCCATCCCCTCCCCCTGGATGATGCCATCCAGGAGGGGTCATCTAAATCTGTAAATTCTTTTGGAGTAAGGACTAGGAATTCTCTTCTGTCTCTAGGTTAAGGGAGTATCCCTCCATGGGGGATGTGCCTTCAATGCCCTTTTGTGCACCAGAAATAAATCCTGGTTCCACTCTCAGGACTTCTAGCTTAAACCTGTGTTCAGGGGGTCTGATTCAGTCCCATGCTGGTTTCCCATCTATCAGTCTGGGGGCCTATTAGCTCCTCCTTGTTCAGGTCAGCTGTCTCTATGTGTTTCTGCAACCTGTTCTTGTCCTCTCTCACTGCATCTGGATTCTAGTTCGACTCAGTGTTTAGTTATGAATGTTTGCTTCTGTTTCCAACAGATAGTAGATGAGGGCTCCATGATGGTGGATAAGTTAGTCATTGATCTAATTATCAGAGAAGGACTTTTATGTTAGCCTTTGCAAAATTGCTCAAATTATTAGTTGGAGACAGTCTTGTAGGTCTCTAGACATTTGTTCAGGTTCAGTTTTCTCTTCGAAACTATAATGGCTCCCTCTTTTATGTTCTCTCTCTCTCTCTCTCTCTCTCTCTCTCTCTCTCTCTCTCTCTCTCTCTCTCTCTCTCTCTCTCTGTCTCCTGTCCTCTATTCTTACCTCGACTCAATCTTTCTGCTCCCACATGCTTCCATCTCCTCCCCCTCCCTTTCTCCTACTACCCTCTCCCCTCACTGCCCCCCTCAGTCCCCACATGCTCTGAAGATCTTATTCCTTGCTCCTTCTGTGAGATAACTTCTATAAAACTCTAATAATCAAACTTGTATCCTAGTTCCTCTGGCAGTGTGAATTATAGGCTCAAGATCCTTAGCTCTAGGTCTAAAATCCGTATATGAGCTAGTATATACCATGTTCCTCTCTTTCTGACAGAGATACCTCATTCAGGACGGTTTCTTCAAGTTCCATCCACTTGCCTGTGAATTTCAAGATTCCATTGTTATTTTCCACAGAGTAGTATTACATTGTGTATATTGGAACATCTTCTTTATCCATTCTTCAATTGAGGGGCATCTAGGTTGCTTCCAGGTTCTTACTATTACAAATAATGCTACTTTGAACATAGTGTAGCAATGTCTTTGTTACATAGATGTGGATCATTTGGGTATATGCCCAAGAGGAGATTTGCTGGGTTCTGTGGTAAGCTAATTCCCATTTTCCTGAGGAACTGCCATACTGATCTCCAAAATGGCTGTACAAGTTTGCAATCCCACCAGCAGTGGAGGAGTGTTCCCCTTTCTCCACATCATCTCCAGCATAAGTTGTCATTAGTGTTTCTAATTTTAGCCATTTTGGCAGGAGTAAGAATATATCTCAAAGTTGTTTTGATTTGCATTACCCTGAAAGCTAAGGATGCTGAGCCCTTTCTTAAGTGTCTTTCAGCATTTTTGATTTCCTCTATTGAAAATTTTCTCTTCCCTTTTGTACCCCATTTTTAATAGAGTTGTTTTGTGTTTTGTTGACTAGGTTCTTCAGTTCTTTGAATATTTTGGAGATAGGGCTTCGGTCAATGTAGGATTGCTGAAAAACTTTTCCGTCTGTGTGCTGCCTTTAATCTGATCAACTGTGGCTTTGCCTTAAAGAAGCTTCTAAGTTTGAGGAGTTCCCATTTATTAATTGTCAATCTCAGTGTCTGTGCTACTGGAGTTACATTCACGAAGCAGTCTCCTATACCAATTTGTTCAAGGTCCTACTTTCGCTCTAAGAGGTTCAGTGAGGCTGGATTTATTTTGAGGTCTTTCCACCACTTGGACTTGAGTTTTGTGCATGGCAATAGACATGATTCAATCTACAGTCTTCTATACAACAGCATCCAATTGTGCCAGCACCATTTGTTGATGATCCTTTCTTCATACCATTGTATTCTTTTAGCTGTTTTTTCAAAAATCAGCAATTTGTAGGTATGTCAGTTAATATCAAGATTTCAAATTCAAATCAATTTGTCTACTTGTCTATTTTCATGCCAATACCAGGCTATTCTCAGGACTATAATTCTGTAATAGATCTTAATGCTGGGGATGGTGATGGCTCCTGAAGTTCCTTTGTTGTAAAGGGTTGTTTTGGCAATCCAGGGTACTCCTTTCAAGTACCTTGAAGAATTGTGCTGGGATTTTAATGGGAATTGCATTGAATCTGTAGATTGATTTTGGCAAGATTGCCATTTATACCATGTTTATCCTACCTATCCAAATGCATGGGAGAACTTTCCATTTTTCTGGTACATTCTTTAATTTCTTTTTCAAAGCCATGAAATTCTTATGATATAGGTCTTTAACTGGTTTGGTAAGTGCTACCCCAAGAATTTTATGTTGTTTGTGGCTATTGTAAAATGTGATGTTTCTTTGATCTCTTTCTCAGACCCTTGGTCATCTAAATAAAGTAGTGCTACTGATTTTTTTGAGTTTATGTTGTTTCCTGCTAGTTTGCTGAAGGTGTTTATTAGCTGTAGGAGTTCCCCAGTAGAGTTTTTTTGGGTGGCTTATGTAAACTATCATATAATCTCCAAATAGAGAAATGTTGACTTCTTTCTTTCCAATTTGGAATCTCTTTATCTCCATTTGTTTTCTTATAGCTTTAGCTAGAATTTCAATTATGATATTGAAGAAATATGGAGAGAGGGGGCAGCCTTGTTTTGTTCCTGATTTTAGAGGAATCTACTTAAGCATCTCTCCATTCAGTTTGATGTTGGCTGTTGGACTACTGTATATTGTTCTTATTATGTTTATGTACATTCTTATTATCCCTGATCTCTCCAAGATCTTTATCATAAAAGGGTGTTAAATATTGTCGAATGCTTTTTCAGCATCTAGGGAGATAATCATGTGGTTTTTCTTTTTCAGTTTTTTTATATGGTGGATCACATTGATAGATTTTTTTTCATACCGTAAACCATCCCTGCAACTCAGAGATGAAGCCTACTTGGTCATGTTGAATGATTTCTCTTGGATTCGGTTTGCCAGTATTTTATTGAGTATTTTTGCATCGATGTTCATCAGGGATATTGGTCTGTAGTTTTCTTTCTTAGTTGTGTCTTTGTGTGGCTTGGGTACCAAGGTGATTGTGGTCTCATAGAAAGAGTTTGGTAATGAACGCTTGGTTTATATTGTGTGTAACAAATTGAGGAGTACTGGTATTAGCTCTTCCTTAAATTTCTGGTAGAATTCTGCACTGAAGCCATCTGGCCCTGGGCTTTTTTTGGTCAGAAGGCTTTCAATAACTTCTTCTATTTACCTGGGGTTTATAGGTTTATTTAAGTTTTTTTTTTATTCTTGATTTTATTTTGGTAAGCGACAGTTGTCCAGAAATTTGTCCATTTCCTTTGAATTTTCAAATTTTGTGGAGTACAGGTTTTCAAATTATGACCTGAAAATTGTCTGGATTTCCTCTGTGTCCATTGTTATTTCCCAATTTTTTTTCTTATTTTGTTAATTTGCATGTTCTCCCTCTGCTGTCTTATTTGTTTGGATAAAGGTTTGTCTGTCTTGATGATTTTATCAAAAAAAAAAAAAATAAAACTCTTTGTTGCATTGATTTTTTAATTGTTTTCCTGGTGTCTATTTTATTGTTTCAGACGTTAAATTGATTATTTCCTGGCTTCTACTCCTCCAGGGTGAGTGTACTTCTTTTTGTCCTAAGGCTTTCAGTTGTGCCATTAATTCTCTAATGTGACTATCCTCTGTTTTCTTTGTATCAGCACTTAGTGCAATGAACTTCTCTTGTAACACTGTTTTCAAGATGTCCCATAATTCGGGTATGTTGTGTCCTCATTCTCATTGAATTTTAGGAAGTTCTCAATTTCTTTCTTATTTCGTCTTTGCCCAGGTATGGTGAAACTGCGCATGTGTGTCTTATATGCAGCAGAAGGATGGATTCTGTCTTTGTATCCATTCTGTTAGCCTGTGTTTTTTTTTTTTATAGGGGAGTTAAGACCATTAATGTTGAGGGAGAGTAAGGATCATTGATGGCCAATGCTTGTTTGTTTTAGATATGTTGTTGGCAGTGGTATTGTGAATATATTTGTCCTGCTTTACCCTGGGGTTCTGCTGAAGTGGATTATCTGTTGCCTAAGTTTTTGTGTGCATAGTCAACTTCCTTGGGTTGGAGCTTTCCTTTCAGAACTTTCATAACTGTAAGGTTGGATTTATAGATATGTATTGTGAAAATCTGGCTTTGTCAGTAAACATTTTGTTTTCTCCATTTCACTGGGTATAGTGGCCTGGGCTGACATCCATGGACTCTTAATACTTGTATAACATCCATCCAGGACCTTCTGGCCTTGAGAGTCTCCATGGAGAAGTCAGGTGTAATTTTAATAGGTCTGCCTTTTTATGTTACCTGTCCTTTTTCCTTTGCTGCTCTTAATATTCTTTCTTTATTCTGTATGTTAGGTGTTTCAATTATTATGTGTCGAGGGGCCTTTTTTATTTGGTCTAGTCTATTTGGTGTTCGGTATGCTTCTTGTACTTTCATGGGCAGGTCCTCCTTCAGATTGGGAAAGTTTTCCTGAATAATTTTGTTGAATATGTTTTCTGCAACTTTGAGCTGGGCTTCTTCGCCTTCCTCTATACCTATTATTCTTAGCTTTGGTCTTTTTATGGTGTCCCACATATCTTGGACGTTGTGTGTTAAGGATTTGTTGGATTTACAATTTTGTTTGGTCAATGTATCTAGTTTATCTTCCATGCCTGAGATTTTCACTTTGATCTAATGTGTTCTGTTGGCTATGCTTGTGTCTGTAGTTCCTGATGGTTTGCCCAGTTTTTCTATTCCAAGCATTCTTTCAGAGGTGTTTCCTTTATTGTCTCTATTTCAGTTTTCAAGTCTTGAACCATTTCCTTCATCTGTTTAATTTGTTTTTCTTGGCTTTCTGTACTTTCTTTAAGAAATTTGTTTATTTCTTCCAATTTTTGTTTGGTTTTTCTTCCATTTCTTTAAGGGATTTGCTCACCATCTTTGAGGGTCTCTACCATTTTTTATGATTATAATTTTTAAGTTGTTCTCTTCTGCTTCATTTGATTTGGGGCATTCAGGTCTAGTTGTTGTAGAGTCCCTAGATTCTGGTGATGTTATGCTTGTCTTTTTATTGTTGGGTGTTTTCTTGTATTGCCCTCTTCCCATTGTTTCTTCTAATAGGTGTAGATGGGCTCTCTCTCTCTCTCTCTCTCTCTCTCTCTCTCTCTCTCTCTCTCTCTCTCTCTCTCTCATACTCCCCAAGAGTGCTAAGATGGGTCAGAATTTCGATGTCTGTAGCTCTGGGTGGGCCATGTTCTCAAGGAGGTCTTTCTTCAGGAAGGGGCCTAGCAACGGGTATCAAAGATCAGGCTCCAGGAGAAGACCAGCAATGGGGGTCAAAGATCCTGAAGTGTGGGACTCGGGATATTTCAAGCCCCAATAGGCAGATCAAGCTTGGGCCTGGCACTCTCCAACTGAGGCCTCATTAGCAGTTAAAGATCCAGCCCACAGGAACTCAGAGTCACCCTGCAGGGTTAAGTGGGTCTATGGGAGGGGCCTGGAACTCTACAACAGGACCAGTGGTAGGGGTCAGAGACCAGGAAGGTGGGGATTATGGGTGGTCCCATGTGGATAGGTAGGTCTAGTGTGCTCAGAGCAGCTCCAGGAAGTTCCCTGAAGGTAGCTGAATTTTTGGCTCCATGCTCTGTCCCAGCACTCAACCAGAGCTGGTGGGACAGTGTGCAGGGTAGGACACAGGGGAGCAGGAGGGCAGGCTCTTGGTGGGGGTGGGTAGGGGTATATCAGAGCTCCAATAGCACTCTTGATGGGCACAGGACACAGGGAGAGTGAGCTCAGGGGGCAATGCCGGGAGTTCCTGGGGAAGGGTGTGGGGGAGTTCCACCCAAACTGGACCCAGACTAACCTGTAGCTGAGGTCTGGTGATGGGTGTCAAAGACTATGCTGGTCAAAGACTAGTCTGATACTCAGGATGTTTCTTCAGTGATGGGCGGCTCTAGCTGGGGCCTGACACTCTCCAGCTGAGGCCTCTGATAAAGAATGATGGGGGTCAATGATCTAGCCCACAAGAACTCAGAGTAGCCCTGAGGTGATAGGTGGATTTCTGGGAGGGAACTGATATCCAGTAGAGAACCAGTGGTAGGGTCTGAGACCAGGCAGGTGGGTATTATGGGTGGTCCACGTGGATAGGCAGGCCAAATGTGCTCAGAGCAGCTCCAGGAAGTTCCCCCTATTATTGATATTCTTACTTCATTCACGATGAAACATTTTGTTACCTTTTGATTGAATTGAAATTATGAAAATTGTAATTTATTTATCATTTGTTAATAACAATAATGAAATTATTAACCTCTACAACCTTTGCTATACTAGGTAACTGTTTATGGGTGAAATAGATCTCACTCTGTTTGGAATTAGACATGAGCTAATAAATCATTAGATACAATGTTATTGAATAGACAGATGTAGCTTTTCATGTAGCTAAAGTCACTTGGGATGTCCCATACCAATTTTAAAAGTCTACTTTATTTTGATTGATCATTTCCTTTGGCAGGAGATGCTGTGGCCATAAAAGAAAATGCATTATCTAGCTTGCTTGTAAAATCTCAATAAAAACCTGGCTCACTATCCCCTAGTGTTTTTATTACAGAGGCTGGTAGTTAGGTGTAGGTAAGGTCTTTTTGTCTCCAGGCAACCTAAGAAAGGTCTCTAATGATGGAATGTGTGTTCCAATGATGGGTAAACTTGGAAGGTTGAAGAATTAAATCTAAGACAGACACAGCCATCTGTACTGTAGCAGAAGCACATGTATTATTTAATCATATTAAGAAGAAGGGATTTGTCAGTGCCCATAAAGATGACTGCATTCCATCTTGGCACAAGGACAGAAAATTCAAACTGTACCTAGCACATCATAAGAACTAAAGGTCAAAGGTGTGTCTACAGAAGGATTTTTGGCTGTCTTATTATAAATAACAAAAGAACTTAATCTGAGGTGTGACTACTCTTGATCCTCAAGGCTAGGGAACAAGAAGTTGAATCAAAAGTGTGGTTATTGAACCCTTAGAATAAGTGAGGAAGAAAAGTTTTGTCCCATATACATGATATTCTCCTTTTAGGTTGAGGTATATCAGAGAGGTAAAAAATAAAGTCAGGGTAATTCATTATTAACTGAATCTGGCCTCCTAATTCTATTCTGTGTCCCTGTCTTTTCATTATTATCTATATCTAGCCTTCCACTATAGCTGGCCTTTCCCTCATCTAAAAACCCCCACTCAAGTTACAAACAGGGAGCCACTCAACTGGTTCTGATTGAAGCCCCAAAGTACAGCTACTGAGTAAGGGGGTGGTGGTACAGAAACAATGGACAATAATGTTTACATTGTAACTGTTTAGTCTTCCCATTCTTCAGTGCTTAAGCCATGGACAATATTCCCTGGATGTTATTTAACCTGAACTAAGTATTTTCAGGTTATCCTTGATAATATATCATCTCTTGGTAACTGGTTTCACTCATTAAATGTTCCGCAGTTTCATGCAGCTCTATGTGACTTTCGGACTGCTGTGAACAGATCTGCAGCAAGCATGAAAAGGAAGGTTGTGACTGCTCATCCAGGCACAGAATAACTGCTCAGTGGATAAGAAAGCATACTGTTCTTGCAGGGAATCAGATTCAGTCACAAAAGGCAGCTCATGGATGGGTGAGTTCACAAAGAAAGTGTATTTTCATTTAAAATTGATTTTTGCATTCCTATGTTAACTATCTCATCCCACAATTGCATTATGTCTCACTGCTGGATCCTCTATCTCAAGGGCTGAGGTCTGTGAAGCCTCAGCAAGACCCCCTCACTGAATTGAGCTTTTAGCTTTCACATCCCTGTGGTCCTTCTACTATGCATCACCAGCTTGAAACTGGTTTGTAAGTAAAAGGGGCCAGAATTTACATTAGTTATATTGTTTAAAAAATATCAGCTTACAAACATGTGTCTTTTTGAGATTTCATGTCATGTCAGTAAACATTCATGAAACTACTACACTGTAAGAGAGAAAAAATCCCTGAAGTTTCTGTCAGTATGCCTATACATGGTTCTATTAGCCACTCTGATGCATACATCCTGACAATGTGTATGCTTTGTGAATGAGTTCTTCTTGTCTTTTTCACTTGGAAACATGATTGCTAAATTTTTGTAATGCCAGTAGACATCCTGCTCTCTCTGTTTTCCAGAATAATTGAAAGTTGCTTTCATGCTGCCTGTGTCTTTAAAGCTGAGGAGTTTGTTTTACATATCAACTTAATATCCCACTGTCTTGAAACTCAGCAGATACTCAGTAAGTGTTACATTTGATTTTAACAGATACATGAAAAAGAAAATCATAAGTAACGCCAGATTCCATCTGTCATGACATGTTATGGCAGGTTCCTCCCCGCCAGTCTGGGCCCTCAGCCGCACCAGCCCCAAATAACATTCAGAGACTCTGTATTTGATACAATCCTGTTGGCCAATTACCATTATTGTTTATGGGCTAGCTTTGCCTTAATTATTAACCCATTTCTACTTATCTAAGTATTTCCATGTGGTCGTCTTCTCGGGGAGCCGCGGCAGGCATCCTGCTTCTTCATCCCGGGCTACATCTTGACTCCTCCTTACTATTTCCTCTTTCCTTCTCCTAGTCTCCTAGCCCCGCCTATCTTGTTTCCTATTGGCCACAGAGCTTTATTAACCAGTATGAGAAACATAAATAGAGAATAACATCTCCCATCAATGACACACCTATATTTTGTAATAATTGTACACTGTGTGAAGATGTGTGGCTGTGATTGATGTAATAAAAATGGCTAACAGCGATGCAAAAGATACACACAAGCTGGAATTTGCACAAAGGGAAGAAGAGTATAATCGAGGCAGGCACAAACATGATAGAGTGTATAGCCACATGGTAGAATGCAGATTAGTAAACAGTGTGTTACAGTTACTATAAGTTATAAGAGCTAGTTGAAAACAAACAGGCTTTAGAAGGCCAAGCTTTCATAATTAATAATGAACTTTCATGTCTTTATTTGTGATGTAACACCCATATGAAAATTCCATTTACTTATGGCATCCAACATGGATGCACTAGTTTCCACGTCCAAACTGGGAAAGCTTAAAAACTATTCAAACATACCAACATGAAGCCACACACAGTGTCCTATCCCCACAGAATATCAGATATGTCTTGGTGAGAGATGCAGTCCCTGCTGCGGCCTGGAGGTTTGATCCAGCCAGTGCCATGTGCAGACCTCACAGCAGGTTTAAGGCATGGTTAGAGAAGGCTGCAGACACAAATAAAGCAAACTAGTCCAAGAAAACCTTAACAAAGATTCAGTAAATACTCATATATAGAGTCATAGAAAAAAATAAATAGTTTAAAAACAATAAGCAAGGTCTTTTAAAGAGGAAAAATTAATATAAAAAGAATGAGCCACATAAAGATGGAAACTGCCCAAGGTGCCTAGATTTTTTATGGTGCTTTGTTGACTTTGAATTTTTTAATGCTAATGTAAACTATCAATAGCTGCTGAGAGACATTGGAATAGGAAAATTGACAAGGTAAGCCCAACTTTCAAACTTTTAAATATATATTAAATTAAATAGGAAATCAGAAAAATATATTGCATTGAGAAAGAAGTTTTGCCTTTGTTTCTACTGGAAACAATATGATCTGGTTTTCTTAAAACTTAATGAAGACAAGACTTGATTGGGAGACTGTCTAAAAATATTAGCTATAGACATGAATAATAAAAACAAAAAATACACAAGGCAAGTGACATAAACTGTTCCCTATACATGGGAACAGTTTTGAAGATTAGGTGAGACATTATAAATCTTGACCAAATCCTCATGATTGATATTACATGTCATCATTCATATGGCATGTATAAAGACTTTGTTATATAGTCCAAGTGTACTTATAAAGCTAACAGATGTCTTTTATCTGCTAAGACACAGAACAAATAATCATCTTTATTTGACTTATGCACACGAGACATTCCACACTTTTGTTCACACACATGTGTATATTACCAATAAAGGTTTTTTATGAAAAAAAACCAGCCAGACACCAATGAAGACAAAAATTCCAGATGATGCAGCTTTTCACAGTGCCCCTGTTAAAGTTTTCACAAAATTTTTCCTAAAAAGACAATTTCAGAGTTGCTACTTGTGATATTCCAGCCTAACAGACTCTCCAACCAAGATTTCAGATGAGCTCTACACTGTTCCATCACAGGAGACTAAACAAAAATAAAACAGCTAGTTCTCATAAGACTTGACCATTATCCCAGATTTATATGTGTCCCATAGGGTTGACTACAGCCACACATAAAAGGAAGCTGTCTAGAGAACACAACATCTACAATCCCGGGAGGTGTGGTGAGTGGTTTTTGGTCATTTATTGAATTACGATTGTTTGTCATCACTTAGGAGTGTTTGTTACAAGGTGTTAATGGTTAAAGAAAAACTTAACAATGGCAAATAACAGAGGAGTCTCATTCTGAATGGAAAATGAAGGGATATAGTATAGAAATGATTGGATTAAAGGGTGGATTGTTTGCTCTACTTTTGAAGTAAAAAACAATAAGTAGCCTCAAAATTTTACATTGGTATGGATTTTTGTATATTCATACAAATTTAAGATTATTTTTGATATAATGTATGTGTTTCTACTCTTGTTTAAAGTATTGGAGCTGTGAAACTACATTAGTGGTGCAATTTAAAGTTCTAGTCATCATAAAATTTAATGAAAAGCCTTGGCTATGCTAATTGTATAAATCTTGGAAATTTAAACTAGTCTAACACAACATAAAGACAGGTATTTTTGCCTGGTGCAAAGGTGGAGAAAGAGTGGAAAGAAGTTTAAGAAACCTCAAAAATAAAGTCAGGATACAAAACATCAAGTTTAGTACAAACTGGCATTTGTCTCCACAGCAACACTGACTGGCAGACAGACGGTGTCAGGGGAAGTCATATTTCCATCTCCAAAGACTTGAGAAACCAGATCTTCAGCAATAAATAAACTTCAAGAACGGCTCCAGTGTCCTCATGCCAGAGAAGGAAATGTGGCAGCCCTTGTTCTCATCACACTGAAGGGAATATGACCACACATGTTCTCATCACATGGAATATATTATGACAACCCCTGTTCTCATCTCAGAGAAGGAATTACAACAACCACTGTAGGCAGATCTGACCCTGTCTAAGAACTTAAGAATTATGGAGGGGCCAGGTCCACCACAGAGAGTAGGAGAGACAGAGATCTTGTGTAGAAACAAAAGTGTGTGGAGCCATTGCGATTCACATTTACAGTGAGAACACAAGGCTGTGTATAAACACAGCAAATTCTGTTCACAGGCACAAAGAAAACCAATTGAAATATGGTGAATGCTTAAGTAGGAAAAGGTGATCTGAAGCTGCCACACTGTTTCATTTTTTTGTAACTGATGCTATTGTCTTTGATGGCTTATATCTTCTCTGATCATTGCCCAAATCAGAGCCTGCTCCAGCAGGAAGACATGCAAATAAGGCTTCTCTGTGCCCATGAAAACCAGCCCTGCTCTGACCCTGCAGCTCTGGCAGAGGAGGCCAGTCCTGAATTACCAGGTCCTCCCATTCTGTGAATAGCAAAGGACACAGACCATTCACCATGGACTTGGAGCTCACTTGGCTTTTCCTCATCGTAATTTTAAAAGGTAATTTTTCAAAATGAGATTCTGTGTTTCTGTGTCGAATGGAGATAAAGGTAAATTTGGCTTCTGTGACAGATTCTGATCAGCATTCTCTGTGTGTGTAGGTGTCCACTGTGAAGTGAAGCTGGTGGAATCAGGAGGAGGCTTAGTGCAGCTTGGAAAGTCCCTGAAGATCTCCTGTGCAGCCTCTGGATTCACGTTCAGTAGTTACTACATGCACTGGTATCGCCAGGGTCCAGGGAAGGGGCTAGAGTGGATCGCATACATTAGTGGTGATAGTAGTTACATTAAGTATGCCAACACTGTGAATGGCCGATTCACCATCTCCAGAGACAATGCCAAGAACACTCTGTACCTGCAAATGAACAATCTCAAGTCTGAGGACACAGCCACATATTACTGTGCAAGAGACAGTGAATGAATTCTCCTGTAAACTCAGACACAAACCTCCCTGCAAGGTGCTCAGGACCAGCAGGGGGCACTGGCAGCACTCAGAGCTGTGGGTCTCAGAAGAGCCTGTTCAGAGAGTCATACAGGGCTAGAAACCTCAGTTTGTGGGCTGCCTCTCCATATCACACTCAGGGATTCTCTCTACAGGTGTGGTTTGTAGTAATCTTTAAAGTGTCCAAATGTTTATTCAAACTTCTGTTTTCTGTTGAGATGTGTATCTGTGTATTTGTTATAACATTGGTCTCTTTATCTTTGACTCTGCTTCTCTTCATTTCATTCTCTATCTCTCCCTCTTTGTGTGTGTGTGTGTGTGTGTGTGTGTGTGTGTGTGTGTGTATCTCTGTCTATGTATTTATGTACATGTTGACATGAATTGACTATTAACATGAGCCATGTTTTTGAGATAAGTTCAATCACTGGGCCTGGATCTCACCAGCTGCCTAGACTAGATGCCCAGTGATGCCTGCCATCACCATGATCTACTTCTCAGAGGTGGGCTGACTGGATTCCCAACACACCTACATATTGCGATTTAATAAGGATCAGGATAAACAATTAGGCAGAACAGATGTTTATTAAGGGAGAAATAACTCACAACATAGGCAGATGAACACAGCGAGTCCCACTGGATCCTAAGCCTTCCAGCGTCCACCACCAAAAGTTGCCACCTGACCCTTTCCCAGCCTTTTCTCCCAGCTCCCATCTTGCCCTGTCTCTGTCCCAATGGGCATGGCCTAAGTAACAGGTACAGACAAGGTTAATATCTCGCTACAATTCCCCTTTTAGTCTAAAGAAAAGTTTTGGGTTTGATACAAAACTATATACATAAGATTGAATAACAAGTGTGCTCTAAGAAAAGGAAAATTGAGAACAAAATGACCTACATATCTAGTCCCAGGGTGAAGACATAATGGAGTTTACAATAGAGTTATACTAAGCTAGAAAGCTTAAGCCTAGTACCTAATCTATTTAACTAGGAAGAGAGAATAATAGTTGTGATAGTTTAATCTACAACCTCACCAAGACCTGAGAAGGAAAATAGCAAGACTAGGGTAGACAGGAAGTGCAGATGGACAACTTCCAAAAGATGCCTCGAAGACAGAAACAGCAAGCTACCTGGACAGTCACCCAAGGTCTCAGAGCAATGTTGGTACAGCCAGTTTTGGCTAAGGCCAAGAGAACCTGACAGATCACAACAAAAGCAGGGAGGAAGAAAGGCTGTCTTACCCTGACTTGGCAAGGTTCAGCAGTCTTCTGTTTGTCTCCTGCAAGCACATAGGACTGCATGTCTAGATCAGTTGTCAAGGTAGGGTCAGTTCCTTGTCCAAGAGGCCATGGCCAAAGTGAGGGTGAACTCCAGAAGGAGCAACGACAGTGTCCAACATACTTTCGGGAAAGTGCATGGTGCTGTCTGGAGCAATAGTGTCTCATGTCAACGGAGTACTAATATTAAAACATTTAAATGCCATGTTCTGCAGGTCTATGAAGTGATTGGAGATTAAACATCTATTTCTGACTAATCTCATAGGCAAAGGAAACACAGGTAAGGGTAATCTGTAATATTCAGGAACTTAGCTAAAAACCTGATTAATACTTCCTTGAGTAAAGCAATGAAACACACCTAAACAATATAATTATGCACATGTAAATTCTGAAAGTAGAGGTAGAGTAGAAATGTCTAGATAAGAGCACAACAAGATAAATATCCCAAATTGTATCAATATACAAAATGTCTTGAACGCAAACAAAGTATACATACATAGAATATAGTGAGAATAATGTGCATAAAACATAAATGGAAAGATTTAACACAATATGACAAAATATAACATAAAATTCTTCCAGTACATAGGTTACCACAGATACGAATATATAACAATGTAAACTGAAATACTAATATCTCACTCTTAATATACAATTCACAAGAAGGTAGGCCAATACACCTGTATCATTCTGAACCATACCTTTCCCAACCATACCCTATTCCTGTCTAAAAGAGATAACCGAGTCTAAATATCACCTTACATACACAACCCCAAGTAAATAAAACCAACCCTATGAAGATGAATATTATCCCTAAATTACAAGAGTGGGAAGCGGGGCGTCATTATCTTAAGATTACTTCCTGTTGAAATGGGACGATGATTGCTCCATGGGATCCTGTAGGAAGAAAATGTTTAGCAACCAAATTTCACAACAGAACTGACTGGGACATGATGGGAGATGTTATCCTGTAAATATGTTTCTCATACTTGTTATTAATAAAGCATCGTTGGGCCAATGAGATAGCAAGATAGGCAGGGCTAGGAGACAAGGAGGAAAGAGGAAGGAGTAGGGAGGAGATGAGATGTAGCCCGGGAAGGAAGGAAGATGCCTGCCGCGGCTCCCCGATAAGATGACCACGAGGAAATACTTAGATAAGTAGAAATGGGTTAATAATTAAGGCAGAGCTAGCCCATAAACAATAATGGTAATTGGCTAACAGGATTGTATCAAATACAGAGTCTCTGAGTGTTATTTGGGGCTCATGTGGTGGCGGGCGACAGGCTGGCTGACCAGCAGCAGCTGGCAGGGAAGAACCTGCCATAACATAATGGTGTCAGAAGTGGGATTGAGAACTTTCACTTAAAACTTAACAAAAACTTAAAAAATAGTTTTTAGAAACAAAGAAACAAAGACTAGCAAGACTTCTTGGTAGCAGCATTTTCTCGGTTGGATTTGTTCTGCTGTAGACAGAGAATTTCACGCCTCCTTTAAGGGAGGTTTCCAAAATTAGCATAAGGGGCAAAAAGCTGCCTTGCTTTTAAAGAACTCTGCTAACAATTCATTGGTATGTATGAGAGCTGCAATGAAGGTTTACACTATGTTTTAAAAAATACACTGGCTTGGGAGAGAAAAAGAAACGGGATACAATGGTTTAGAAAAGAAAAAAGGAAGTAGAATGGATGAATATGATGGCACACACCATTAGTCCCAGCACTCGGCAGACAGAGGCAAGCAAATCTCTGTGATTTCAAAATAAACGTGGTATGCAGTGAATTCCAGGACAGATAAAATTACACAGAGAAACCCTGTCTCAAAATACGTAAAAATAGAAGTAGAAGAAATAGAGTAATAAAAAAGCCACGTAAAGATGGAAAACACAGAGAAATTTTGGATACTATACGTGCTTCTGTTGTCTTTAAATTGTTTGATTGCTGAAAAAATAACTACTGATAAAAGAAATGCTGCTAGATTAACTCAATTTATATATTTTAAAAATGATTTGACTCCAAAATTTAAGCCTAAGGATAAGTTACTGGGGAAAAGGATTTCTATTTTTGTTTCCACAGAAAATGAAAAGCTGTGGATTCTTTCCAGACTTATATGGTTTGATCAAGCCAGACCCCCTGAAACAGCTCCCCAGGTGATCCAACATTCAAAGCAATTGAAAAAAAGCCTTGCAGACTAGTGCCAAGATGTCTTCTTTGGACCCCATGACAGCGCCCTCTACCAGCAGGAAGTAGTTTGGAAAGAACGACGCCCAAATTCCCAAATATTGTTTATAAATGTTTGTTTTCATTTAAATGGACTTGGTTATAAATGGCTATAACCACAAACAATCTTTTTAAAGGTAAAAAGGGAATTATGGTATAGATATGAATACTTTGCTTTGGAATGTATTTTCTTTTATTGATACAATTTAAGGTCAATTTTGTGATTTGTATATTTCTCCTCTTGTTTAGGTATTGTGTTTATATAGCGCAACAGAAAATGTAGTGTATAAATTAATACAGATTGTAGAGAGTTACCTATGATAGTTAAAACTTAGAGTTAATTGAGTTAGGATTTCTAGATATACAGAGATGTATTTGAGATGGATAGGCATTCTTCAAACCTTTCAAAGACCTACAGGATATGGCATTTAAAATAGTTTAGGGTTTTTCTTGACAGTGAGGCACAACTGCTCCTGGTAACACCACCTGCATCAAAAAGGAAGATGGACATTGAAGAAACTCGTTATGAAGTTTGCTCTAATATGGCAAGACTGGCCATTTGGTCAAGGTTCTTCTTTTGTCTAGACTGTTTGACTTTATGGTGTAGAAACTGGACACGCAGGACCCACAAAAAGGTGACTGCTGATGCAAGATGGACATTGCTACAGGATTCCTGCTTCATGGAAAAGGCATCCAGACAGTCTACAGGACACAAAGAAAAGTAACTGACAAACTGCCATTACAGGTGGACAGTTTAACGTTTCCTGCCTTTATGAGGAGTCTGGACACACACTACAGCCTATCGGCTGAAGATGGATCATTACAGAAGGACTTCGGGTGACTGACCAGGCAATGAGTTGTCTCTGTCATTTCTAGAGTTTAAATATTATCCTTCTGTGGTCTTTGAAGAAGTTGAAGACAGATAGTTATGGTTATAGTTTTCCTTAGTTAGGATTAAAGATAAGTTACATATAGGACTTTAGACTCACATGATAGGATAGATGATATTTTCTTTAACTCTTACAAAATGTTAATGGACTAAATATTGTTAACTGTGATTCTTATTTGATACTGTTGTATGTTATATTTTGCTATGTTAAGGTTAAACCCCTTCTTTTATTTTAGACAGAAAAGAGGAGATGATGGGAGGTGTTATCCTGTAAATATGTTTCTCATACTTGTTATTAATAAAGCATCGTTGGGCCAATGAGATAGCAAGATAGGCAGAGCTAGGAGACAAGGAGGAAAGAGGAAGGAGTAGGGAGGAGTCAAGATGTAGCGTGGGAAGGAAGGAAGATGCCTGCCGAGGCTCCCCGATAAGACGACCACGTGGAAATACTTAGATAAGTAGAAATGGGTTAATAATTAAGGCAGAGCTAGCCCATAAAGAATAATGGTAAATGGCCAACAGGATTGTATCAAATACAGAGTCTCTGAGTGTTATTTGGGGCTCACGTGGTGGCGGGTAACAGGCTGGCGGACTGGCAGCAGCTGGCAGGGAAGAACCTGCCATAACAGTGACATATGTAGGTATTCATAGTGTGGCAGAAAAATGCTTGACTGGAGTTCTATTTGGAACTCTGGCCAGGTTGTAATAAGAAGGTGCACCATTGCAGCTAGATAGTCAGGAGTTGTCTTGAGCAATGCAGTGCCATACTGGTTAAAGGGTGAAGTTTGTAGCTCAGATGCATCAGGATGAGTAGAATGGAAATGTCCATTTGGGGCCCCATGTTCCTTTCGGAGTGTTCAAGGATTCCTGTTAGGAACTGTTATTATTCCTTGTGGAAAACTTAAATATCAATATCAAAGTAAAATTTTCAAGTTTTACAGTATGCATTAGAGGAAAGATAACAATAAGCATTAACATGTATAAAAGAAAATGAGCAATTCAGAGAGAAAAGTGCATATAAACACATGAGTCCCTAGATTTTGTTTCCTTCTGCCTTACATCAATTGGTTTCTTGATACAAAGCAGAAACTGTGAATTCAATGTTAACAACATGCTTGAATTTAGTGAAGGAAAGCCAAATCCAACTCCAAAGCCAGCACTGATTTACATGAATCGGGACTACAGTAATACCAAATAGTAAAGAGAAATACATTTCAGTATAAAAACATTTTAATCCCTTCACTAGGGAGACAGAGTCAAGACAATCTCTCATATCTCAATACCAACTTCTAAAGAAAATGTCCAGGCTACACAGATGATCCTATGTTAAGAAAAAAGGTGTCAGCTCCTCTGCCTGTGAACATGAGATTGTTTGCATGTGGAGTTGTAATGCTTGGTGGCTATTTCTGGGCTATGAGGCTGTCTCTGAAAGTGGGACTGTAATTCTCTCTGTCTGTGAATATGACTGTGTGTGTTCCTGTGTTCATGTGTATGTGTTCCTGTGTGAGTGCATGTGCGTGTGCGTGTGTCCTTATGTGTTCCTACACACATCCTTCTACTTCATTATTTACTCTTATTCACCCATGCACTCCCTTACAGCACTCTCTATTTTCTTCTTCTTCTCCTCCTTCATCTCTCAGTCAGCACAAACACACTTCACCTATATGTAACACTTCTGACACTGATCCTCCATCCAGCCAACTCTCTCCACACCACTGCTGCCTCTCTGCCTCTGTTCTACTCATAGCCAAATTTTCTCTGTGCAACCCAAAGTAAAATGCAATATAAGTCATGAGGTTCCTCTCAGCCAAGGAATATTACAGAGTCCTTGCAGAGAGGTCCATTTCTGCAGGGAGTTATGTCTACAGTTTTTTTTTTCGAACTCTGGCATTGAATTGGAAAAAAGCACCTGGAAAAATGACTTCATATATGAGTATTTGTCTCTATGGCAATGAGCCTGCTTTGATCTTCTCTAAAGATTAAAATAGCTATCAGTGTAAAGCAGATATCTCTATTACTAAAAATGCTATATCAGTCTGAGTAATGTAAAATATCCTAGTAATATTTCTATTTTTCAAAATGATACACCATAGGCATCATCTTCCTGATGATCTACAGCTGTACTTTTGCCCAGTAGAGGAATTATTTTCAAGAAATTAAGACACAAACAGTAGAAATAAAACCAAGATTTTTAGAGACGAAATACAGTGGAAGATATTACAGACAAGAGTAAAGGGTCATTTATATACAGTAACTCCACACCTGTGCCATATAGGGCTTTCCCACCAGTATCATAGGTCTGGTGGTTTATCTTGTTCAATAACAGTTGACACTGCTGTGTATTCCCATGCCCCTTGGCAACCAGAATCTTTCAGTCATTTCTTAAATATAATTTCTGATCACTAAGAGCCACAAACTCCTTGAATTTTCAGAGATAGACAAATGCATTGAGGATGCGAAACCCTTTTCTATCCTCATTGCGTTAATATGGATTCAGTATGAAGATGACTATTTTTAATAGTCAGGTCTACACAATTTGATTCATAATGATTATTGTTCATCAGAGATTAGAAAGCCAGACAGAACCAGAGAATTCTTTCTGAGTATATATTTCCATTTACACTAAGAACCACAAGGCAAATGTCAGACACCTGGAATAAAAATTGTAAACCTTGCCCTGAGCCTCCTTTTATCCTCTCAGGATCCTCCCCTAATGCAAAGCAGCCTCAGCCTCAGGCTGAAAGCCCAGGCCTAGCTGAGCAGCCCCATCTCCTTCTCACTGGAGCCTCCAGCAAATCATGGCTGTGCTGGTGCTCATCCTCTGCCTGGTTACTTTTCCAAGCTGTAAGTTGCAGGATTTCAGGAGAGGGGGGCAGGTATCACATTATGGGATGTATGACTGATGGTGATATTGTCTTTCCCTAGGTGTCCTGTCTCAGGTGCAGCTGAAGCAGTCAGGAACCGGACTGGTGCAGCCCTCACAGACCCTGTCTCTCACCTGCACTGTCTCTGGGTTCTCTTTAAGCAGCTATGATGTAAGCTGGGTCCGCCAGACTCCAGGAAAGGAGCTGGAATGGATGGGAGTAATATGGAGCGGTGGAGGCACCAGTTATAACTCAGGTCTCCAATCCCGGATCAGCATCACTAGGGACACCTCCAAGGGCCACGTTTTCTTAAAACTGAACAATCTGAAAACTGAGGACATAGCCATGTATTACTGTGCCAGAAACCCACAGTTAGGGAACTCTAGTGTGAGACTGCACAAAAACCTCTCTGCAGGGACATTCAGGACCAGCAGATGGCAACAATGACCATCAGAGACTCTTTTGTAACATCAGTGGTTACTGAAGCACCTTGGAAGTACTGGACTATGCTGCAAGAGCAAGTGATATATCATCAGCACCTGTGGGCTCTTTTCTGCCCAAGGAAATCCCCTAGAAACCCCTCCTCAAGGCCATGTTCTATTTAACTTCCTACTCATCCACACACAACAACAATTTTTTTAACAAATTATCCAAGCTGTCTTCATGGACCATATTACCAAACATATCAGCATACTGCTTTAGATGTTCCATATAAATAAGAATATGGATATGGATACAGATATGGATACAGATACAGATATAAATATGGATATATACACACTCTTTCCTGTACATAGGCATATATTTCTATAGCAGACTGCAATTTTGAGAAATCTTTAATTGATAGTCTTTATTAGTCCCTTGTGGTTTTGCTCCTGATCTCACTTCATTCAGGAGTTCTCAAGTCATCATCACAGACTACCAAGGTCCCTCCATCTGTCCCCTAATCAGACATCGATAAAATAGTTGGATGACACTGCACATTTAACTACCAAAATGTGTCCCATAGGGTATCTCCAAAATCTCCATCTGCCCATTTATGAATATTTCGTGTCTCTTCTCTGGGGTCCCTTCTGCTTAGAGTATTTTAGGTTGTGTTTTCACCAGCCAGTTACCATTCAGTTTACTCTATGGCCAAGAAATCTAAGTGGTAAATGTATAATTCTTGCTGGCATTGTCTGTAACTCTAAACCCACCTATGAGCCCATCTGTTTCCCTGCTCCTCATCTGTTTCATCTACATTACAAACACCCGTGCCCTGATGTCTACCAGACAGACACTTCCAAGAGGCCTAAAGGACCATGAAGTGACCTTACTAACCATCTCTGTCATCTGTCCCCTCCGAAGTCAGCATATATTATATTTGTTGTTCTGTGTCTCTAACTGCCCCACATGTATGTGAGTGTGCTGGTACCATGCTGATTTATTCTTGTGTTACTCTAGTGTAGCACTTTAAATACAGTATGGAAAAATCTACGTCACCATTCTTGGTACTGAGGGTCACCTTGTCTTCCCATTTATATCACATTTAGTAGAGACTTTCTTAAGTATGTTTGATGAATTTTGTTTTACTTTAAACATTTCAACATTCACTTTTCTTCATTTTAAGGTATTGTAACCTCTAAACAGACATTTATCTATAATCACACCTCTACATATTTATGTTTCAAAACCATCCATAACTTCTCCAACATACACCTCAAGGAACTTCATGATATTTTGAGGACAGTTAAGCTTGTCCATCTTTACATGGAGAAAAGCACTGCAACATAGGAAATCTACCAATGACCACTGCTCAGATATTTTTGTGAACTAGTGAAAAAGAAATCATTGATCCAACGTTTGTGAGGACTGTTAAATCAAATGTTGCTGGATTAATCCAATTCATATATTTTAAAAATGCTTTGACTTAAAAATGTATGTTCAAGGGCAAGTTCCTGGGGAAAAGGATTTCTAATTTTGTTTCTATAGAAAATAAAAAGTTTTGGATTCCTTCCAGACTAATGTGGTTTGATCAAGCCAGACCCCCTGAAACAGGGTCCCAGGTGATCCAACATTCAAAACAGTTGGGACAAGCCAGCTTTGCAGACTACAGCCAGGATATCTTCATCTTCTTAGGATCCCAATTACACAGCACCCTTCCAGCAGGAAGCAGTTTGGAAACAATGAAGCCAAATTTCCCAAAATTTTTTTATAAATATTGGTCTTCATTTAAGTGGAGTTGGTTATAAAGGGTTACTGATCACACCCAATATCTTAAAAGGTAAAAAGGTGATTATGGTATAGATATGAATACTATGTTTTAAAATGGATTTTCATTTATTGATACAAATATAAGGTCAACATTGTGATATGAATATTTCTCCTCTTTTTTAGGTATTGTGTTTATATAGCTCATTTAAAATTTATAAATTAGTACAGATAATAGTTACCTATGATAGTTAAAATTTAGAGTTAAGTTGAATAGGCTTTCTACATATACAGAGATGTGTTTGAGATAAATAGACATTCTTCAAACCTTTCAAAGACTTACAGAATATGGAATTTAAAATGGTTTAAGGGTTTTCTTAACAATGAGGCACAACTGCTTCTGGAAACAACACCTGTGTCAGAAAAGAAGATGGACATCGAAGAAACGCATTATGGAGTTTACTTACAATATGGCAAGACTAGCCATTTGGACAAGATACTGATTTTGTCTGGACTTTTTGACTTTATGCTGTATGAACTGGACATGTAGGAACCAGAGGAAACTGACTGCTGATACAAGATGGGCATCGTTATAGAGTTTGTGCTTCATGAAAGAGTCTGCCAGACAATCTGCAGGACACAGAGAAAAATGACTGTCAAACATCCACTACAGATGGACAGTTTAAAGTTCCCTGCTTTGTTGAAGAGTCTGGCAGACACACTATGGTCTATGGGCTGAAGATGAAAGAGTACAGAAGAACTTCCCATGCCTGACCAGGTAGTTAGTTGTCTCTGTCATTTCTAGAGTTTATAAATTATACTCATGTGGTCTTTGAGAAAGTTGAAGACAGATAGTTATGGTTATAGTTTTTCTTATTAGGATTAAAGATAAGTTACAAATAAGACTTTAGACTCACAAAGATAGGATAGGTGATAAAATGTTTTCTTTAAATCTTACTAATTGTTAATGGATTAATATTGTTTATTGTGATTCATATTTGATGACTGTTGTGTGATATAATTTGCTATGCTTACGTCAAAACCCTTCTTTTTTATTTAGACAGAAAAGAGGAGATTATGGGAGATGTCATTCTGCAAATATGTTTCTCATATTGGTTAATGAATAATGCACTCTTGGCCAACAGGAAAGCAAGATAAGCAGGACTAGGAGACGAGGAAGAGAGAGGAAGAAGTAGGGTGGATAGTAAGCATGTAGAGACTGGAGAGCACAGAATGCTGGCCCTTGTTTCTGTTAAGATAAGACCATGTGGAAATACTTAGATAAGTAGAAATGGGTTAGTATTTAAGACAGGGCTATCCGATAAAAAACTAGTAACTGACCAACAGAATTATATCTAATACAGCCTCTCTGTCTGTTAATTGGGGCTGGCAATGCGGTAGAACCAGACAAGCTGGGGAAGAAACTCATAACAGACCACAGCCTCAAAAAGAGTTTCTTCCTCTCCAGGAATTATTTACTTTGAACAGTTCATAAGTAGGAGGCAGTGCCTGGAACATTTTACACTTGGTTTGTGGACTTGGTACAGCTTACAAAGTTAAACACATCCATGATGAGTTCATGAATCTGATAACCCCTCTCCAGTTACACTTATTCTGTCTACATCCAACAGCTCCTCAGGGAGAAGATGGAAGGGCTGAAATTATTTGACATTAGGGTTGTGATCTTAAATAGGGTTTACAGAGGAAACAACAGCCATGCTAGCATGCTAGGTTAATGATTGTGAATACCATGCTCATGTCCAGTAGACAGAAATTCAGAGTACTCTTACTCATGCTCTCCCTATTCTGCCCTCTCTGACCTCTCCTTCCTCAATGTTCACTGAGCCTTGGAATGACATGAGTGACAAGTGATGTCTCATTTGTAAGTGTTTTATAGCCTGAAGACACTATTGTCTCATAAAATATAATATTCAGAAAATGTTCTTGTGTTCCCATTACAGAGAACAAGCTCTGCTAATTTCATGAAGCAGGTGTGACTTTGTCCAAGGTCCTCATCATGGAGTCAGGGAGAAGCCATGTCCATTACTCCTTTCTTCCTCTTCTATAATATTTATTTATCATAGGTTTTGCCTCTTGATACGCATGAATTTAATGGACCTAAGAAAATTTGTTTTGACATGTGCACCTGTCTCTTTTCCTGCAGACCCTTCCTATCACTGACTTACACTGCCTCCCCAGGGCAAATAATGTGTAGTCCATGCTGCAAAATCTGAAACAGGTTTTTACCTGAAGTTCAGATATATGCAAGCTTGGATCCTACAGTAACCTGGGAGACACTGATCATGATTCATTTCTCACTGGCATATTAGGAGCCTGTGAATAATGTCATTCTGCAAGGAGTGTTAACTATCATAAATACTGGAAGCCTGTGGATGGTGTCACTCTTAAAACAGTGTTACATATTGGAAACCAGGAAATGTTATTTTTCAGTAACAGTATGATGACGCCGGAGAGAAGATCTAGGCATGCACAGCATGTATTGAAATCGTCTCAACTATAACGATGCCATAAAATGATGGTGATACTCTGGAATACTGTGAGCTCAGGAAAATAATCAAAACAGGGGCTGAGTATTCATAAGTTCAACAATTAAACGGAGGACCTGGAAATTGCAGACAGGGACCAAAGCTGCTTCTACAATGCAATTCAATCTATCTGACCCACCCTTCCAACATCAGTTTTATAGACTTGTGTGAGGACTATGTTTGGACTGACAGGAAGCTGAGACATTAATACCATGGCCACAACAGCTTCACAGCCACAATTGCACTAATCAATGACTAATTAACTTGAAATAAGGTCCAGCCAGGCTGATGCCTGAGGATGGCCATTGTTTTGAATGCCTTTTATTTCCAACAGACCTTTGTTAATTCATCTTAAAGAATTTGTTAATGGATGTTTTCAGAGATGAAAGCACCAGCTCTTCTAATTCCTGGATGATTGTAAAGTTTATGAGGACCCTTAGAGGGAGGAAGCTGAGGGAGTTCAGAGCACTAGATGGGAGGTTGCTACTCTAAAGTAAATGGAAAGAGGAGTCAAATATTACTAAGTCCCAAAGTTCCTAAGACAAAGCCAATAATCAGGCTGAATTGTCCACAAGAAACAGGGTCTCATCACAGCAGCCAACTTCATCTCTTGACTGTATTTCTTCTGAGCTATATTATTGATGCCACAAGAGTCTACAAACACTGTACAATTGATCCAAGTGAACAGTCCAATGTGTGTGCTCATTCTGTGAGATATGAACAACAATGTGATATCTCCCTTGCTCTGTGGTATCTTCTGTATATCCAAGGATGTTCATGCCAGGACAGATGCCTAGCTGAAATGATGAAGGGCCTGCCTCTTGTGGCCACTCATGTGACTGTGAGGTCATGTGCTCCCCAAGATATACCATAGGACACCATATGACATACAAACAGCAGGCTCAATATAAAATTAGCCAACTATGTGAGAATAAAATGCATTTAAGATGTAACATGGAAATTATGATGTTGATGTTCCTCATAATGGCAATTTGAAATGACTTATTGGGAAAGAGCACCAGAATTCCTGTGACCTCCCTCAGTTTTTAGGAAAGAATTACAGAATATGATGCTCCCATGTCTCAGATATTCCTCTGAAGAGAAACAATATATGGTTCTCTGTATAAGCATAAAAATGAATGTCTGAGAACCAGTCTTCCTTACTGAACTTAAACATAGAACTTTGCTGTCTAATGAAGAATGATGACATGAAGAATCTTAGGTTGTTTGAGTGTTGATTAGATACTAGACAAACCACATATAAGTTATATTTTTCTATAATTATGTCATTGCTACAATCCCTGCCATGATAATGAGATCTTCCCTGTACACAGCCTCCCTTTTGATCCCAGCTCAAGAAAAAATAAGTTAAAAAGAAAATTAGCAGATGGTATCTTGTTCTCCTCAGAAAAAAACATCCCTTCCCTGTTCCTGTAGATTCTATAGGACCTGGGATTCCAGGTCTTTTCATTCAGTAAGAAAAACAAACCACCATTGAATTGGGGCTCAGCTAGGTTTTCCTTATTGCTTTATTACAAGGCAATGAATGACAAAGAAAAGTTGCTGATGGTGTGAGTGTAGTGACAGTGGACATGGACCTGTATCACAGTTACCTGACCAGAGCTTCAGCATTGGAAAGTGTCCAGTGGGAGCCACATCTTGTAGAGCCTGGAGGCAGGTTGTTTTAGCTTCCAGATATCCTCTAAGGCTCCCGTGTATCATCAGGATTCACATGTTGTGAATGCTATATGCATGGGATCTGTGAAGCTCCAGAAAAGAGGCTGGAGTGTGTCTCATACATATGAGACTGGAGTCTCAATAAAATATGCAAATTATGGCATGGACCATTTGGCCACCTCCTGAGACAAATCTGTCGGGAGCCGCATTCGCCATTACAAGATGGCGCTGGCTTCCTGTTTCCTGGTTCTTGTTTACAGCATTAGCTATGCTGACTGCACATGCGCCACTGTATGGTAATTTCTATATGGTAGCTCTCCCTATCAGAGAAGCTATATCATTCGGGCGTTTTGCGGAGCACCAATTACAGACGAATACGTCGCCCTGCAGGCTATTTAAGCCGTGCGTATTCGGGGCTTGGGGTCCTTCTCCATCAGCATGTAAAGAGCGCTACAATAAAGATTCTGCTGGACACATCTTCGGTTGCTGCGTCTTCCTTATCGGCAAAGGTTGCGCGCGACAAGTGGTGCCGAAACCCGGGAGCCTGCCGACCCTGGGCGGAGGAACGACTCGAAGGACCCTCGACTGCTCGTCGAAGGAAGATTCAAGCCAGCGGAGCGAGAAGCTGCAGCACTTTTCAGCAAGGTATGACCCCTGTGGTCTGGGTGATCCCGTTTCATGTTGTTTGTTTCATTTTTCGTTTTATTGTGCTGTCTGTGTTTTAATTGTCATAAACGGGAGAATACTCGCCGCACACTCTTTTGTGACCTAGCATAAGTGGCCTTAAGTCTCAGGTAAATAACTGAGCCATCACACCCTCTCCTGTAGATAAAGGAGTTATGGGGGAACCAGCCGACCAAGCCTAGTTGCAGATGCAGCGCAGGCGCTGCTGAAGCAAAAGGAGCTAAAGATTCCAGATAGAGTTTTGCGGAACTTCCTTAAGGAAGTTGACCGTGTTGCTCCCTGGTTTGTGGTCTCTGGGACCCTCTCCAAAGGAACATTGGATAAATTAGGAGGAGATCTTATGCGGGAGAAGGAACAAGGAACTTTAAGGACTGGTGTATGGCCGTTATATAAATTGTTAAAGTCTTGTATTGAAGATGAGAGATGTAAGGAACAGGTCAAAGAGGGACAGAGAGTGCTTTCAGACCATCAGGATAGTCTATCAGAAGCTGAAAAGGGAAAGGGAGAACAAAAGAAAAGGTTCTCCAGAAAGAAGTCAAATAAGAATGAAAATGTGCACAGTAAACTAGCAAAGCTAGAAAAGAAAGCAAAACAGCTCGCCGAAAAGGAAAAGGAACTTAACCGACGAGCTAAAGATTTAAAGCTTGTGCCTGCTCCAAAAGGAGGAGCATGTAAGGATTGTGAATGTGAGGATCTAAAATTATACCCTCTCCTCACTGAGTTTAAACATTATACTATAGATTCTTCCTCCGAGGAGGAGACGTCCCCCGGAGAGGAGGATGAGTCTGACCTATCTGGGTCAGAAGGGGATCCAGAGCTGAACCCTGCCGAGCAGGCAGAATTAGATGAGGAAGCTAAAAATTATGAGGCTGGGAGATATGGGCGTGCCCCACCTTATGCTCCAGGCTATGAGCCAACGGCACCGCCCTATGATGTTGTACAGCAGCAAAAAATGGCCAAAAAAGGAAGAGCAGTTCAATTGGAATGCAAATTTTGATGCAACCCTGAGCAAATTACGTCTTGCAATAGTTCAAATTAATTCCACTCGTTTGGATGTCTCTGTTACACAAGGGTTGTTTTCCTGGATGTCTTCTGCCTTTTCCTACTTTAAGGAATGGGTCGGTGTAGGAATGTTTGGAATGACCTTACTTTTGGGACTGTTCCTCTGTTTTTGGTTGCTTTGCAGATTCAAAAGACAACAACATGCTAAAAATGTGGCCATTGTGCAAGCTATGCTGGCTGTTGAGCAGGGAGCATCCCCCCAAGTATGGTTAAGTATGCTAAGCCGTTGAGACGCTGTCAGAACTCCAAGCACTCCTGACGGGCACAGGTTCCCATTGCACCAGGGTGTTGTTCTGGACAGACCTTTGCATCTCCCAGGGCTCAGGTTCCCATTGCACGGGATCTCAGATGCAAGGGGTCTCCTTCACTGTGTAATCTCCTTGATCGCTCAAACTGTTGATTCAGCGGGCTGATCGGAAACTTCACAGTGTTAATTGTGGCCTTGCATATAATTTTAAAGAAAGGGGAGATGTCGGGAGCCGCATTCGCCATTACAAGATGGCGCTGGCTTCCTGTTTCCTGGTTCTTGTTTACAGCATTAGCTATGCTGACTGCACATGCGCCACTGTATGGTAATTTCTATATGGTAGCTCTCCCTATCAGAGAAGCTATATCATTCGGGCGTTTTGCGGAGCACCAATTACAGGCGAATACGTCGCCCTGCAGGCTATTTAAGCCGTGCGTATTTGGGGCTTGGGGTCCTTCTCCATCAGCATGTAAAGAGCGCTACAATAAAGATTCTGCTGGACACATCTTCGGTTGCTGCGTCTTCCTTATCGGCAAAGGTTGCGCGTGACACAAATCAAAGCATTCGGTACCTCATAAGGAATAGGATGAAAGTCTATGACACAGCCATGTATTACTGTGTGGAAGGTGAACTTTGAAAAGCCACCATTATGAACCTACAAACATTGCCCATTCAGGGAAGAGGTCCTTATGAAGAGAGAGTAGGGTCTCCCTGTGCAAGAACATAGTGACATGAAGAGCTGTAGTCTCTACATCTGGGCTGCCTATGCACGTCACAGAAGAGTTTCCCAGAAAACCTCTCTTAAATATGGTGTGTAGACATATTTGACTAGTTCAAACAAACACTAGCATTAACAAATGAGATGTGTATATTTTAATATAGGGTGTAATCTGACACAAAATAGATGGAGACCACCACACAGGGAAGAAACCACCCTACTGTGGGCACCAGGATCACATTTTGAAATAATTTAGGGACTCTGAAAGTGGGTTCAGGACAGAGCCTTGGTTGGGATTCATGGTTGAAATAATATAGGATTAACATTTAACAGAGAGGTCAGGCATTGTCTGAGTTATATGTATCCTGGAAAGATTTGCACACAACATAGACCTTACAGGATGTGTGCACATCAAACCTAACACTGAACCATTTCTCTAGCTTGTCATAAAGTGTGTGGAAAGCCACTGATCTTGGGTACTCTCCTGGTTGGAGACTCTGAGAATCATGAAGCTGGTGACAGCAGTTGAGGCTAAGGTGTCTGTAGGAAGTTCCTGGGCTACTCACTAGTTAAGGAAATCTTGTGCCTCACCTACATTTCTAAGACAGCTGTTGTATTGCTCAGTGTATTGGAGTTTACAGGACCATCTTTGATGCTAAGAGCTGCCATACGTGTGGATCATTTCTCTTTTCATCTTTCCTTTTGTATATTTGTTTAAATGCTTTATGAGTAAACTGCACAGAATTTACCAATGCTAAAGAATTCTCCTTTTAACATATATTCATTCTTTCCCTTAGGCTTTCTTCTTCTCATCCATTCACTCTACATCCGTTCCCTTGAGGATGAGTCATGTGGTGTCAATCAGAAGTTGCACAGGAAAGTGGGATTACCAATGATAAGACCTGTCTTCATTGATGCCACTCAGTACAGAGTAGGCACAGAGGAACAAGACACAAAGCATGCAGGGTGTCCAGTGTGAAAGAAGTGGATGTTCTCTGGGTCCTTACTGAATAGGTGGGTTAGCAATTATTTTCTCCCCTTTCTGGTGATTTCCATCAAAAAGCATGGCGGGAAGCCTGCAATGCATTGTACTCTAAGTGATCTTCACCACATATAAAACACTTCCAGTTGTTGAAGTCCGCCGTGCTCTCCACTGCTGTTCATCATTTAGGATTCGCTGTCTTTTTATTACTGCAGTTAACACAATGCTCAAGCATTCAGAATGCTACTGCATTTTGTGATGTGGTATGAAAAGCTGATCCTCCATTCCTACCACTAAAATAATCATATTTAGGAAAATGCTTTCATAATGTGGTTCAACTTGTAAGGACAAGAAGAGAAACATAAAAGTACAAAGAAAAAGACAGAGAGACGCACAAATTAAAAACAGCATGAAATGAGTCTGGTACCCCAGTGTGGTATGCCTGATTTGGCTGGTGAATACCCTGAAATCACTGACATTGCACCAACATCTGTGCCTTTGGTCTCCACTCAGATAAACATTTAATATCACACACAGAATGCTTGTGGGTTACATAAAATATCATATGTTGTAAATGTTTGTGAGTTGCTTCCTCACAGTTAGAATTCATTGTCAGCCATGAGAATAAGCTTAATTAAATGGCAATATAAAGGACCTTAAGTATATCCTTATTCTTTACTTCACATCATCAAGAGACTGAAGTTCATCATGTGAATAAACTGCATCCCACACACATTACTTGAATTTATAGGATTTTAACCCTATTGTCTCTGCAAACCAAGAGTATAGATCTATGTATTTAACATAAGCCTGCACAGTGTGAATTATAAAGTCTCCTGTTTATATGAAAGAGGGAATACAGGCAGAAGAAGGAAATTTTTATTATTATTATTATTATTATTATTATTATTATTATTATTATTATTATTATTATTTTGTCACCAGCTCTTCTGATAAGCAAAAGAAAATATCAGTCACCTGAGGGAAGAGTGTAAACCTTGCCCTGTGCCTCCTCTTATCCTCTCAGGATCCTCCCCTAATGCAAAGCAACCTCAGGCTCAGGCTGAAAGCCCAGGCCTAGCTGAGCAGTCACATCTCCTTCTCACTGGATCCTCCAGCAGAGCATGACTGTCCTGGTGCTGCTCCTCTTCCTGCTGACCTTTCAAAGCTGTAAGTGTGCAGGGTTTCAGGAGATGAACCCAGGCATGTCATTATAGGATGTATGACTGATGGTGATGTTGTCTGTCCCCAGGTGTCCTGTCCCAGATGCAGCTGAAGGAGTCAGGACCTGGCCTGGTGCAGACCTCACAGACCCTGTCTCAAACCTGCACTGTCTCTGGATTCTCATTAAGTAGCTATGATGTACACTGGGTCCGCCAGCCTCCAGGAAATGATCTGGAGTGGATGGGAGTAATATGGGCTAGTGGAAACACCAAATATATGTCAGCTCTCCAATCCCAAATCAGCATCACTAGGGACACGCCTAAGAGCCAAGTTTTCTTAAAACTGAACAATCTGCAAAATGAGGACACAGCCATGTATTACTGTGCCAGAAACACACAGTGAGGGAACTCTAGTGTGACCTTGCACAGAAATCTCTCTGCAGGGACATTCAGGACCAGGAGGGGGCAGCGAGTTACAACATAGACTCTCACTGCCAGGAATAGTAACTTCAGGACCTACAAGAGTATGTGATTTATTGTCAGAAGCTGTGGGCTCCTACACAGGGAAATCTCTAGTGACCCTTGCCAATGGCCATGCGCTATTTAACTTCCTAGTCATTCACACAATAGAATAAATGGTTTTTGTCACAGATTGTCTAAGCTTTCTATATGCTTCTTGTTATTAGACATATCGACATATAGACTTATTTTTTAATTATAATTTTTGGCCCATCATCTCCTCTTTTATATCTACATAAAAAGAAAGGTCTTGCCATGTTGGAATCAAATTCGACAATCAGTCACCATGGCCATACCACCCTCATGTGCCAAATCTCTTCTGATCACAGTACCTAATCAGGGTCAAGGCTGGGAAAACCAGGGGCTGTAGGCCGCACCAAGAAAGGGGTTTGTATAGATACAAATGAGACCATGCCACCTAATGAAAATGTTATAGGTCATGTTAAAAACATATTGCTTACAAACTTTAAATAAATTTCAAAATTATTGGGAATTTTGACCCTCTTCAAAATTGTTCACAGGATACGTTGACCCCCTCAGTGAGATTCATAAGGTCCGTTGTGACCCTAGTTAATGTAGACAGTTTACATAAGCTGCTAGAAAAATGCTAACTCAAATGGAACATGAAATTGATATGCCCATGTAGCTTTGAAAACATAAATTAAAAAAATAAGGAGAGGTGAGTTGTGCCCACGACCTCCGCATGATGCCTTAAACCATGAACTCTTCACTCTAAAATTTTTGAATGTGGTGCTCATGAAGGAGAATTGCTCAAGTCAAATGGAAAGATTCATGCACTATACTATGGAAAGGGCTTGATCCAGTAATAATATAGGGTCAAGGGCATGTTTATGTTTTCTCACAGGAAAAAATGAGGTCCAGTGTCTGCCAGACAAATTTGGTGAGATGTGTGGAAAAGTGGACCTGAGACCACAGGAGTCTAAGACAATTTGAGTGAGATCGGCTGAACTTGTGTTTCAGAATACCTAATATCATCAACTCCACAGTCAGAAAATAAAAGAAAAATTCAGTTTGAGAATTTCAGAAGGAAAGGAGTTTAGAAATTTCCAGTTTGGTTCAATATGTCCAATACCTCAACAAGCCTGCTGTGTTGACTTCTTAGACACGTGAGTTATCATCCTGGAATCCAGACAAGGAATGAACATTTAACAATTAGCTACAACTCATGTTGGAACACAGAACTCTTTTTTGACAGTTTTTCCTCTTTGGGGATAAAGGAACATATCTGGAACAATTGAACACTATTGTGGACATGAAGTGTAGCAAAGGTCCCTCTTCAATATTTAAGCAGGCAATGAACAAAAGGCTTACAGTTAATATTTACTACTCAAGGACTGGGATATCTCAAAATTACCTTTGGACATTACCAGCATCAGTACATTTACACTTTAGAGAAGGAATAAATGGTTCAGAATTGTATAGTTATTCTATTTTTTTTATTTTACATATTGATCCAAGTTCCATCTCCCTCCCTTACCCCATCACATTCTCCCTGACCAACCTCACTCCCATTTCCTTCGCCTGGATGATGCCATCCAGGAGGGGTCACCTAAATCTGCAAATTCATTTGAAGTAAGCACAAGGAGTTCTCTTCTGTCTCTAGGTTAAGGGAGTATCCCTCCATGGGGGGTGTGCCTGCATGGTCCTCTTATGCACCAAGAATAAATCCTGGTTCCACTCTCAGGCCTTCCAGCTGAAATGTGTGTTTGGGGGGTCTGAGACAGTCACATGCTGGATTCCCAGCTATCAGTCTGGGGGCCTATTAGCTCCTCCTTGTTCAGGTCAGCTCTCTCTATGTGTTTCTGCAACCTTGTCTTTTCCTCTCTCTCTCTCTCTCTCTCTCTCTCTCTCTCTCTCTCTCTCTCTCTCTCTCTCTCTCTCTCTTTCTCTCTCTCTCTCTGCATCTGGATTCTAGTTCGACTCAGTGTTTAGTTATGGGTGTTTGCTTCTGTTTCCAACAGATAGTAGATGAGGGCTCCATGATGGTGGATAAGTTAGTCGTTGATCTAATTATCAGGGAAGGACATTTATGTTACCCTTTCCACTATTGCTCAAATTGTTAGTTAGAGTCAGTCTTGTAGGTCTGTAGACATTTGTTCAGTTTCAGTTTTCTCCTTGAACCTATGATGGCTCTCTCTTTTATGATTTTCTCTCTCTCTCTCTCTCTCTCTCTCTCTCTCTCTTTCTCTCTCTCACACACACACACACACTCTCTCTCTCTCTCTCTCTCTCTCTCTCTCTCTCTCTCTCTCTCTCTCTCTCTGCTGTCTTCTATTCCTCCATTGACTCAATCTTTCTGCTCCCACATGCTTTCATCTGCTCCCTCTCCCTTTCTCCTACTTCCCTCTCTCTTCACTGCCCCCCTCACTCCCCATATGCTCTGGAGATCTTGTCCCTTGCCCCTTCTGTGACGTAACATATATAAAACTCTTATACTCAAACTTGTATCCTAGTTCCTCTAGCAGTGTGAATTATAGGCTCTACTTCCTTAGCTCTAGGTCTAAAATCCATATATGAGCAAGTATATACCATGTTCCTCTTTTTGTGACAGGGTTACCTCATTCAGGATGGTTTCTTCATGTTCCCTTCATTTGCATGTGAATTGCAAGATTCCATTGTTATTTTCAACAGAGTAGTATATCATTGTGTATATGTGGCACATCTTCTTTATTCATTCTTCAACTGAGGGGCATCTAGGTTGCTTCCAGGTTCTTACTATTACAAATAATGCTGCTTTGAACATAGTGTAGCACATGTCTTTGTTACATGGATGTGGATCATTTGGGTATAGGCCCAAGAGGGGGATTTCTGGGTTCTATCGTAAACTAATTCCCATTTTCCTGATGAACTGCCATACTGATCTCCAAAATGGCTGTACAAGTTAGTACTCCCACCAGCAGTGGAGGAGTGTCCCCCTTCCTCCACATCCACTCCAGCATAAGTTGTCTTTGGTGTTTCTAATCTTAGGCATTCTGGCAGGAGTTAGATGGTATCTCAAATTTGTTTTAATTTTCATTTCCCTGAGAGCTAAGGATGTTCAGCACTTTCTTAGTGTCTTTCATCCTTTTTGATTTCCTCTATTGAAAATTTTCTCTTCACTTCTGTACCCCATTTTTAATATGGTTGTTTTGTGTTTTGTTGACTAGGTTCTTATGTTCTTTGTATATTTTGGAGATAGGGCTTCTGTCAGATGTAGGAGTGGTGAAAATCATTTCCCAGTCTGTGTGCTGCCTTTGATCTTATCAACTGTGGCTTTGCCTTAAAGAAGCTTCTAAGTTTGAGGAGATCACATTTATTAATTTGTAGTCTCAGTGTCTGTGCTACTGGAGTTACATTCACGAAGCAGTCTCCTATACCAATATGTCAAGGGTACCTCCTACTTTCTCTCTAAGAGATTCAGTGTGGCTTGATTTATGTTGAGGTCTTTGAACCATTTGGACTTGAGTTTTGTGCATGGCAATAGACTCTCTCTACAGTCTTCTATACAGCATCATCCAATTGTGCCAGCACCATTTGTTGATGAAGATTTCTTCCCACCATTGTATTCTTTTAGCTGTTTTGTCAAAAATCAGCAATTTGTAGGTATGTTGGTTAATATCAAAATTTTCAATTCAAGTCCATTGGTCTGCTTGTCTATTTTTGTGCCAATACCATTATTTCTCAGAAGTATAGTTCTGTAATAGAGCTTAAAGTTGGGGATGGTGATGCCTCCTGAAGTTCCTTTATTGTAGAGGGTTGTTTTGGCAATCCAGGCTATTCTTGTTTTCCATATAAAGTTGACTAGTATCATTTCAAGAACCGTGAAGAATTGTGCTGGGATTTTAATGGGGATTGCATTGAATCTGTAGATTGATTTTGGCAAGATTGCCATTTTTACTATGTTTATCCTATTTATCCAAACTATGGGCTATCTTTCCATTTTCTGCTACCTTCTTTTGTTTCTTTAAATCCACGAAATTCTTATTATATAGGTCTTTCACTGGTTTGGTAAGTGTTATCCCAAGAATTTTATGTTGTTTGTGGCTATTGTAAAAAGTGATGTTTCTCTGATCTCTTTCTCAGCCTGTTGGTCATCTGAATAAAGTAGGGCTACTGTTTTTTTGAGTTTATCTTGTAACCTGCAAGATTGCTTAAGTTGTAAATCAGCTGTAGGAGTTCACTGGTAGAGTTTTTTGGGTGGCTTACGTAGACTATCATATCATCTGCAAAGAGAGAAAGTTTGACTTCTTTCTTTCCAATTTGGAATCCCTTTATCTCCATTTGTTTTCTGATAGCTTTAGCTAGAACTTCAATTACGATAATAAAGAAATATGAAGGGAGGGGGCTGCCTTGTCTTCTTCCTGATTTTAGAGGAATAGCATTAAGCATCTCTCCATTCAGTTTGATGTTGGCTGTTGGATTACTGTATATGGTTCTTATTATGTTTAGGTACATTCCTGTTATTCCTGATCTCTCCAAGATCTTTATCATGAAAGGGGGTTGAATATTGTCAAATGCTTTTTCAGCATCTAGGGAGATAATCATGTGGTTTTTCTTTTTCAGTTTTTTTTTATATGATGCATCACATTGATAGATTTTTCATATGTCAAACCATCCCTGCAACTCAGAGATGAAGCCTACTTAGTCATGTTGAATGATTCCTCTTGGATTCAGTTTGCTAGTATTTTATTGAATATTTTTGCATCGATGCTTATCGAGGATATTGGTCCATGGTTTTCTTTCATAGTTGTGTCTTTGTGTGGCTTGGGTACCAAGGTGATTGTGGCCTCATAAAAAGAGTTTGGTAATGAACGCTTTGTTTATATTGTGTGTAACAAATTGAGGATTACTGGTTTTAGCTCCCTCTTGAATTTCTGGTAGAATTCTACACTGAAGCTATCTGGTCCTGGGCTTTTTTTTTTTTTTTTTTTTTTTGGTTAGAAGTCTTTCAATGACTGCTTCTATTTTGCTGGGTTTTATAGATCTATTTAAGTTGATTATCTCTTCTTAATTTTATTTTGATAAGTGATAGTTGTCAGGATATTTGTCCATTTCCTTTGAATTTTCAAATTTTATAGAGTACAGGTTTTCAAATTATGACCTGAGAATTGTCTGGATTTCCTCTGTGTCCATTGTTATGTCCCCATTTTTGTTTCTGATTTTGTTAATTTTCATGTTCTCTCTCTGCTGTTTTATTTGTTTAGATAAAGTTTTGTCTGTATTGATAATTTTCTCGAAAAAAAAAACTCTTGCATTGATTTCTTTAAATTGTTATTCTGGTTTCTATTTTATTCTTTCAGACCTTAAATTGATTTTTTCCTGGCATCTACACCCCCCCAGGGTGAGTTTGCTTCTTTTAATTCTAAGATTTTCGGTTGTGCTGTTAATTACCTAATGTGACTATCCTCTCTTTTCTTTGTATGGGATCTTAGTGCAATGAACTTCTCTTGTAACACTGTTTTCAAGATGGCCCATAAGTCTGGGTATGTTGTGTCCTCATTCTCATTGAATTTTAGGAAGTCGTTTAGGTCTTAAAACTGAATAATCTGCAAACTGAGGAGAGAGCCACCTACCACTGTGCTAGAAACACATTGGGGGTAATTCAGTGTGAGCCTGTACAAGAATCACACAACAGAAACATTCAGGACAGACTGAGGAGTCCAGACATTGCCTGGTGGAGCCCTCACAGAGCCTGTCTCTCACCTGCACTGACTCTGGGTTCTCATTAACCAGTTATGATGTAGCTGGTTCTGCCAGGTTCCGGGAAATGTCTTGAGTGAATAGGATAAACAGACAATGTTGGAGGCCTGTATGATATTTCTGGTCATAAACCCTGAATCAGCATCAGCAGGGACACCTCCACAAGTCAAGTTTTCTTGAAACTGAACAATCTGCAAATGGAGGTCACAGCCATGTATTACTTTACTAGAGACAGTGAGGGAAATCCAGTGTGTCCCTGCACAGATATATCATTGCAGGGACACTGAGGATCTGCAGGAGTACCTGACTTCCAGTAGGGACTCCCATGACCAGTACCAGGTTGCTTCTGAACCAGGAAATTCTGGACTAAACAGCATATGATTGTGTTTTATGTCAGCACCTGTGGTTTCCTCTTCCTGCTATGGTTGCATCTAAAGTCTCCTCTGGCATCATATTCTAGCCAAGTGTTATGTTCACACACATAAAAAAAATGTTTTTCTCCAAAAATTCATAAGTAATAAAGTTTCTTCTTCTTTTTCCATCAAATAGCAAATGATTTTCTACATTTCACATCTATACACATATACTTATACATTGCCATATACATATATATATATATATAGTACAAATTAATGAATTTTTTAAAACTCTCTATTCAATGTCTTGGAATGGTGGTTCACACCGTTAATCTTGTCCCTAGGAGAATACAGAATATGGATACAATCTGTTTCCAGTACAATCAAAGAAAAAATACTTGAGTAAGTGGACTTATGCCAAGTTCTTCAAATCAGTATGAGCTTTGAGCATTTTTCATAACTCCTTGAATTTTTATTATCACAATGAAAATATTAGATAATTCCAAGATGAGACATACTGCGAATAACCTCTGAAAAAACATTCATTTAACACTCAGAGCATCAAACAACAGGGAACACAGCACTCATTCTGTAGGAATTCTTCAGAGCTTGCACAGGATGGCTGGCTCACTAATGTTATCCAGGCTCTATCTCTTCTACATTGAGTACACAAAGGTTATGCACACAGAAATAAGGAGCACAGATGTGAGTTCTCCACCACCAAGCAGCAGACAGACACTCTCCGAGTGCTGACTGAACAGGGTGGTTTCAGATCAGCACTTGCCTTGCCTGAAGTTTACTTTACCAAGGCATAGAGGAAACACCTGTTCTCCATGGAGAACTGCACCTCACTGCCCAGGGTTTCCTATGCTGGAATTTGCCCTCTTTACCACCCGCTTTTATAAATTCACATTCACTTGCTTAATTTCTCTTTAAATAATGTAACTCAAGCCAATTTATATATTGCTTTGTATTATAAAGTTTAATGAACAGCTGTACTTCCCATCATTTAGCAACGCAAAAACTCATTTAGAAACCTGTTTTGTTTTGTTTTTTTCTGTATTAAAAAATAAAGTGACTGGCATAAAAGTCAACTGTGATCAGTAGACTGTTGTAAACCAAGTGATAGTAAATCTAGTCCCTTGGGCATGGTGCTTCTAAGTGAGAAGGTGAATAGGCTGAGCCTAATGAGTTCAGCATTAGTGTCTTGGGTCTCCTCTCAGGTAACACATTATAGCACATGTCACAATAATAGTGAGCTGCTTCCTCACAAGTTATAGTCTAGATTAGTTATTAGAATAAAAATGATTCCACACACATAGGTACAGAAGTTACATCAGTCAGAATTTTACAAAGTAATTAATTGTGGTACTGTAGGCACATGATAATCTCCGTTTACTAACACACATTTTAGAGTTTCCAGGTGAGTAAATACCCATAAACCACTACACTGTTAGAAAACCAAACATTTATTTCCTCCCTGATGTTTCTGTCAATATCCACACAGATGATTGTGCTAGCAAATTTGAGTAATATGTACTAACAATTTTCATGTTTTTAGATGAGTTTTCCTGGGTTTTTCCCTCTAGAAAATGTTGATGGTATTTTGTAGTGGTGGCATAAACTTCTGTTTGTTCTGTTTTCACTGCTCAAGAATTGTTTCTCACCAGGATTTCTGGTCAAAATACCTGTTTCATAAATGATGAAAAAAAATCTATGTTTACTCAGGATCTTTGTTTCCCACTGTCTAAAAATTAAGCATGTTTTCAAGAATTGTTAATTAATTGTGTTTTCATGAATACATGAAACATTAAGAATATAGTTGCTGACACCATCCCTCACCAGGGAACCTACAACTTTTCACAGTCTTGGGATGCCTGGTCAATACTGCTGTTCCTCCACAGCACCCATGGTCATATGGAATCCACAAGTCTCTATTCACTGTTCAATTATAAGCTTTATTTCCACTCGTGATCCCTCATTTTTAAGGACATCCAAGTGTGTAAATAACTGTCCTTGTAACTGGGAATTCTCGTACATTAGTATACATCATGACACACATCCTAGTATTATTTTTGTTGATCAATATTATATTACTTAAGGAGAAACATCTTTTATAACATGCACAACTATATGTAAGCAAAAAGTATAACAAACAACAAAAAAGGGTTGTGAGAAGTGTCACACAGCTATTCCTATTGCTAAATGTAACTAAGTGTGTTACAGACAGATAACAACCAATCATTCACAGGCAAATACCCTTGGCTTTACAAAGTGGGTGTCCAACATAATGTCTTTTGATTCACCTTTGTCAAGTAAGACTTTCAAACAATGTCTATTATGTTGAATTTTTAAATACTAGTTCTCCTTGAAATACAGTCCTGTGGTCCCCTGCAGAAAACTAGTCAGTAATGCTTTGAATGAGTGGACAGAGGTAAAGAATTATTCATTGTAATGAATGACAGGGGAGTTGAGAGTAATCAAAGAGAAAAGTCATGATGCAAAACAAGCAAGTTATCTGAAAATAGGAAAGTGTCACAACATTAAGTAAGAGTGATATGGGGAATCTCACTTCCAAGCTTCCTATGGATTGAGGGAAACATTGTCTCAGAGGTAAGAATTAAGAAACACCCCAAGTATTCTCATCAGAGAGAATGAGTTCTGCTAATATCACTTGGAAGCTAAGAGCCTGTCCAATGTCCTTGCCAGAGAGAAGCCATGTGTAGCACAGACAATGAAACACTGAGCTCCAATATAGAAATAAACCTGAGTGAAACTATTTAAGTATATATATATATATATATATATATATATATATATATATATATATATATATGAACCAAGGAGACACAGCAGTGTGCACAACAGCATTTTCTGCACATATGTGCACAAAACGGAATTACCGGAGTGTAGTAAATCCTTTACAAGGAAAATGTGATTGCATAACTGATTTTGTAGCCTCCTAAAAGTGACATCAGGACCTGCTCCTGACACTTAGATGGCTTTTGGGAAATTGTTCCCTGCTGGTTTACCATGCATAGCACTTATGCAGGGGGGGACTTAATCCTAACTCAACATGATGTTGCATGCTTTGTGAAAATCATGGGAGGCATGTTCCTTTCTGAAAGGAAATGGAGGAGGAGTGCATGGGGATGACAATAGATGGGAGTCAGTGTGGAGGGAATGGAAGGAGAGGATGGAGGGATACTGTAGTCAGTATATAAAATAAACTTTTAAAATGTTAATAAAGTAATTCAAACTAACTACAATTCTGTGTGAATTTCCTTACCCTTCATTGTTTTCTTTGATGTCTTATCTCTGCTGTGGAAATGACTGCTACCAACTTTTGAACTCCACAGCTTCTTTTAACAGGAAGATACGTAAAGAAGTTTTCTCTGTGCCCATAAAAACCATCACTGCCCCTGACCCTATAACTATGGTAGAGGAGCATAGTCCTGTATTCCCAGACCTTCCCATTCTAGGATCAACACTGAACAGAAACCTGTTCAGTGAACTTGGATATTATTAGGCATTTTCTAGTCAAGATGGATATGTTGTAGTGAAACAAGAAAAAATAATAAAGGCTTCTGTGTCACTTTTCTGATCAGAATTATCTGTTTTCAGGTGTCCAGTGCAAGGTGCAGCTGCTGGAGTCTTGAATAGGCTTAGTGCAGACTGGAAAGTCCCGGGAACTCTCCTGTGTATGTTCTGGATTCACCTCCATTAGCTCTTACATGAACTGGGTCTACCAGGCTCCAGGGAAGGGACTGGAGTGGGTTGTACACATTAGAACTAGCAGTAGTTACATCATCTATGCTGACTCTGTAAATGACAAATTCACCATCTCCAGAGCCAATGCACAGTATACTCTGTACCTTCAAATGAACAATCTCAAGTGTGAGGACACAGCCATCCATGCATTAATTAAACAGACCACAATAAACAAAAGCTACTGTGAGCTCAGACACAAACCTCCCTGCGTGGTTCTGAGTACCAGGAAGGGGCCCATAAACCAAACACTGATCTGTGCCAATCAAAAGCCTGTTTGGAGAAGCAAACATCGCTGGAAACCTTTGTCTAGGCTGGCTTTCCGTATCACTCATAGGGATTTTATCAACTGGTAGAGTGTGTACTAATCCTTGAAATACCAACAGTTTATTTGATTCCTGTTTCCTGTTGTGTTTCATATTTATTTATTATATATTAAATATAATATAATAAAGTTATTGGACCCTTTCCCCCTGTGTCTCTCAGTCCCCCTGTCTCTGCCTCTCTCTCACTATATATATATATATATATATATATATATATATATATATCATGTTCTTTCTCACTTCTCTCCATGTATGTGTGCTTGCATTCAAGTTGACTTATTATACATTTCTCTAACAATGAGCATTATATTTTTTTGACAAATTTTATCACTGGGCCTGGTCATCACCAACTGGATCATCTGAATATCCTGATAGCCTTACTGATAGTGCAATCTCCATGATCCCTAGATGGTCTACACTGTTGGCTGCCATACCCATTTACTTTTGTAGTTATAGGGATCTGAGCTCTGAGTTCACTACACAGAGAAGGGTTCTTGTGTGGCAAGAATGTGATTTTCAAGGCCTACTATGATAACTTTTTAAATTAAGATGCCCTGGACCTGAACTAAATGCAGACCATCACACAAGGCAGAAGTGATTCTTGTGTGGACAACAGAATCCTGAAGGAACTAAAGATCATGAGATTGTAAGCCCTAGACTCAGGGAAGCTCAGAAACAATGTGAGGCCAAGAACCCTGAGACAAATCTTTGTCTCTGTGATCACTACACAACCCACACAGGAACATATACACATACTTTAAAACAGTTTATTTTTTTAAGTTCTCATATAATGATGTGATTTAGCCCAATGGTCAAGTTTTATAGAATGTTTAAGATTTTAATTAAATGGTAGTATTTCAAAACTACAATTCTCATTTTGATTAATAAATACTGTGTTTGAAAAACCAGAATTCCCAGTTAAATGTTAGGATGCAGTTTCTCTCATCTGAGCGATAAGTTTCACTTTTCTTCTCAAAGAAAACTCATTTCTATCACTTTTCTGTGGTTTGAGTCATCGGAACAACAGATAGGTCAGGGAAGACTGGTTTTAGAGTTGATGTCCTCACTGGCAGACATTATCCTGCTCTCCATCCTCTGATTGACCTCCATCGTCTCGGCTAATTCATGTGGACAGACAAGGCTGAATGTAGCCAACATCTCTAATTAACACAGAAAAGTACATTAAAGCCAACAGAAGATGCATGTAAGCCAGTATATGAGTTCTACTTACCCAAAGAATGAATGAAATCAAGTGTTGAAGAGATGGAGATACAGGGGTGCCATGCTGTGTAAAAAAGAGTGTGCTTCTTCTAAGACATTAGCAAACACCATATTTGTCTCTAAGAAATACACATACAAGAGATATGACTGATCTGTCTCACATCTGGATGAGGAGACAACAGAAACAAGTAGGGTGCAGACAAGCAGGTGCCACACCAATTAATAAAAGGCCCAAGACTGATATTGGGTTGCAGACTTCAAGCTGAGGTTCAGTAAAGCAAATTATCTGGACACAAGCTTCTTGTCCCTACCTTAGATGGAAAGGGTTAACCCTTCCTTCATGAGCTCCCACCCAGACTCAGACTTTAACCTCTCTTCAGTGTTCCTGGAGAACCAAATGAGTCTAACTGGGATCTTGTTTCTGTCTTATGTATTCAATAAATTTTGGATTAAAGTTGTGAGCTATAATTCTTTTTTAGACCTTTTCACTCTTATGTAGATCTGGATGGCATTGGACTCACAACGATTCATCTACATTTTAATGCTGAGTCCTTGAATCAAAAGTGTGCCATCACCTCCTAACATCTGGCTGCTGGAATTAAGGTTGTGTGCCAGGCTCCTATGGCTCTTTGCTGACTTTGGTTTTTCTTATTCTGAGGTCAGACTTAATGAATCATAAATAATACACCACTGAAGTAGAGAAAAATGGAAGAGAGAAAATATGAGACATGTGTGTAGGAGGACCCAGAGGGATCATAGGTGTGAGAGGATGGAGAGATAGTGTGGTGGGATGAATCAATGTAAGCAAATGCTTTTTTATATGAGCATGGGAATTTTTTTTAAATAGAATGAATGATATGTATGGAAAAAGAATGTTTTCAAATGCCATAGTAAGTCAATACCCACATACCTGTTTAGTGTTCTATGTGTGTCTTGTGTAGGATTTTCTCAGTTGTTGTATGTCTATCTGTGTATACAGAGTTGGGAGTCTCTTAGCTTTAGAGGGGCATATTTTCTCATAATTTATAAATAGTTTGCATTACAGAGGTTACCACACAAAGCACCTATGGACTACAGAGATCAATTGTGGGGTCTGTTGCACAGGGGGCCTAGGATTGAGGCTTTGACCTCAGTTCTGAGCCTCCCTTCCCCTGAGCAAGCCTCTGCAGACATTCCAGCTCTTCTTCATAGGATCCCAATGATTCTCAGAATAACAGTGACTAAAGATACAGGTCAGCTGATCCTGCTTTCAGTATTTCAGTGGGTGGCAGAGATTGTGTTACTCAAATGCAGAGGCTGCTATTATTTTTCTCATTCACCTGTGTGGTGTTGAACATGAATAGTGAGATTATGGCATATGCTGTGTCTTAACTTCACACTAGACTTCATAATGTCAGGCAGTCCAGACTCATCGGGTTGTCAGCAGCTGAGGGTGTTTTTCACTGTTCTTCTTCTTGAGCCCTTTCTTCTCTTTTCTTTGATTGCTTTGATTGATCCACCCTACCCCATCATTCTTGAGATCCATGTTCCATTCAATGGTTCTTTCCTGAATCAGTCATAAGTGTTAGACATAAAGGAAGATGTATAGCAATGCCTGGTGTTTATTTTAGTATTTAATTGATGCTGTCATCATAATTTCTTTTCTGTACATAAATATGTGATGTTTTGAAAGGTTGAGCTAGTCACTTCCCTCTGTGATAGGGTGCTTTCTAAACATGGGTAATGTCTTAAGCTCAAGAACTAAACCCACTTCTAAAATAGGAATTAATCGCATAGAAAAATATCATTTCTCAATTTCATAGAATTAAATGAGCCAGTCTCATTTCTGAATGGGCCTGACACCAGAGAAGGAAGAGTATTTGGTGATTAGAACAAGTCTACAGAGAGTCAGCTCTTGTGTTCCATAATAATCAGTTCATCCAAGATCTCACCATCCATGACACAATTCTAGATAACCACAGACAATGAACCCAATGCAGACAAATGACAATGTTTGAAAAATGAAAAATTGTAGTTTTTTAGACTGTGTGTGCACAGTGTATTTTGCCCATAAGTTTGGAGGCTATATTTAGATCCTTAGAGTCTTCCTCGATTTCCTCTACCTTGTATTTTGAGACAGGTTCTCACTCTGAACCTGCAGTTCACATGTTCAGCCAGAATGTTTGGATGACAAGTCTCAGAGAGGCTCCATAACCATCTTGCCGTGCAGGGACTATAGGATAAACCATCAAATCTGTCTTCTGAGCTAAGTGCTGAGGATCACACTGATACACTCATGCTGGGAGAAAGCCACCTTACCTCTGAGCCATCTCCTTATCTGTGGGTACTGTCACCACACACAGAACATATTGATAAAAGAAATATATTCTGAAAAAGCCAATTAGTGTATTAAAAATGATTTTAAGAGACAAAAATGTAACATCACTTCTTCATTTTTAAACACTTGAATATCATTTTGAAAGTGAATGTCATGAGTTCATCCAAATATATGTCTTCAGAAATGATTCTTTAAATTCTGCCTGTTAAGAAATTCTGCAATTGGGTAGACAGGCAGGATTTGGGAAAAGAAGAGTGAAGAGAAGTAATTATCAGACTACTTTGTTGAAAGTTTTACATTAATTTTATTTAATTATTGAAAACACTACATGTGATGGTTGCGCATGGAGGCACGTGCCTTTAATCTTTTCACTAGGGAGCACAGACAAGGCAATGTCTCATAGCTCAATACCATATTCTTCTAAATAGAAAGTCCAGGCCATCTAGATGATTCTTAAAAGAAGAGAGTTAGTTCCTCTGCATTTGTTCATGAGAGTGTTTGTGTGTTTGTGTTGGGGGTTGTAATGCTGTGTGGGTAGTTTAGGCTAAGAGATTTTCTGTGAAAGTTCAACTGTAATTCTCTGTATCTGTGATTATGAGTGTGTGTGTTCCTCTGTTCATGTGTGTGTGTTCCTGTGTGAGTGCATGTGTACGTGTGTGTGTGTTTATGTGTTCATACACACATCCTTCTACATCATTATTCACTCTTACTCACTCCCTCATTCACTCCCTTACAGCACTCTACATTTTCTTCTCCCACACTTCCTTCATCTCTCTGTCAGAACAAGCACACTTCACCAACATGTAACACCTCTGACAGAGATCCTTCATCCAGCCATTTCTCTCCACACAACTGCCCCCCTCTGCTGCCTCTCTGCTTCTGTTATGCTCATAGCCAAATTTTCTGTGTGCAACACAAAGTAAAATGTAATATAAGTCATGGGGTTCTGCTCATCCAAGAAATATTACAGAGTCCTTGCAGAAAGGTCCATTGATGCAGGGAGTTTTGTCTAAAGTTCTTTTTTAAAACTCTGGCCTTGAAATGAAAAGAAAAACATCTTGGAAAATGACTTCATATATTAGTATTTGTCTCTATGGCAATAGCCTGGTTTGATCTGCTCTAAAATTTAAAATAGCTATCCTTGTAAAGCTCTGCCTCTATTATTGAAAATGCTATATCAGTCTGAGCAATGTAAAATATTCTAATAATAATTCTATTTTTAAAAATGATAGACCATAGGCATCATTTCCTGATACTCTACACCTGTATTTTTGCCCAGTAGATGAAATATTTTCATGAGATTAAGACAGAAACAGTGATTAAAAAACAAAGATTTATAGAGTAGAAATACAGTGGAACACATGACAGTCAAGAGTAAAGGGTCTTTTACAGTCAGTAACTCTACACATGAGCCATATTTGGCTTTCCAATCAGGAGAAAAGGTCTGGTGGTTCAGCTTGTTCAATACCAGTTGTCACTGCTGTGTGTTCCCATGGCCCTTGGCAAACAGAACTTTTCAGTTGTTTCTTAAGTATAATTTATGATCACTAAGAGCCACAAACTATCTTGAATTCTCTTCTGGAATTTTCAGCGATAGACAAATGCATTGATGATGTGAAACCCTGTTCTACCATCAATGCATAAATATGGATTCAATGTAAAGGTGACTATTTTTGTTAGTCAGGTCTACACAATTTAATTCATAATGATTTTTGTTCATCAGAGATTAGAAACCCAGACAGAAATGGAAAATTCTTTCTGAGTATACATTTTTATTTACACTAAGAAGCACAATGCAAATGTCAGACACCTGGAGTAAACATTGTAACCTTGACCTGTGCCTCCTTTTATCCTCTCAGGATCCTCCCCTAATGCAAAGCAGCCTCAGGCTCAGGCTGAAAGCCCAGGCCAAGCTGAGCAGCCCCATCTTCTTCTCACAGAGGCCTCAAGCAAAGCATGGCTGTCCTGGTGCTGCTCCTCTGCCTGCTGACCTTTCCAAGCTGTAAGTTGCAGGATTTGAGGAGAGGGAGGCAGGTATCACATTATGGGATGTATGTCTGATGGTGAAATTTGTCCCCAGGTGTCCTGTCGCAGGTGCAGCTGAAGCAGTCAGGATCTGGCCTGGTGCAGCACTCACAGACCCTGTCTCTCACCTGCACTGTCTCTGGGTTCTCATTAACCAGCTATGGTGTACACTGGGTCCGCCAGCCTCCAGGAAAGGGTCTGGAATGGATGGGAATAATATGGAGTGGTGGAAGCACTGATTATAACTCAGGTCTCAAATCCCGGATCAGCATCACTAGGGACACCTCCAAGAGCCAAGTTTTCTTAAAACTGAACAATCTGCAAACTGAGGACACAGCCATGTATTACTGTGCCAGAAACACACAGTTAGGGAACTCTAGTGTGAGACTGCACAAAAACCTCTCTGCAGGGACATTCAGAACCAGCAGATGGCAACAATGACCATCAGAGACTCTTCTGTAACAATAGGGGTTACTGCAGCACCTTGGAAGTAGAGGACTATGCTGCAAGAGCAAGATATGTATCATCGGCACCTGTGGGCTCTTTTCTGCCCAGTGAAAACCTCTAGAAGCCCCTTCCCAAGGTCATGTTCTTTTTAACTTCCTACTCATTCACACACTACAACAATTTTTTTTAATAAATTGTCTAAGCTATCTATATGGATCTTAATATCAAACATATGAACTTATGGTTTAGATGTTCCATATAGATATGGATATGGATATGGCTATAGTCATAGACATGAACATGGACATAGGCATAGACTTAGACATAGACATAGACATAGTTATAGATATAGATATAGATATTTACACTCACGTTCCTGTACATAAGCATATATCTCTATAGCAGACTGCAATTTTGAGAGATCTTTAATTGATATTCTTTATTAGTACCTTGTGTTTTTGCTCCTGGTCTCACTTCATTCAGGTGTCTCATGTCTTCTTCACAGACTACCAAGGTTCCTCCATCTGTCCCACTAAGTCAGACATCGATAAAATGGATGGATGACACTGCACATTTAACTATCTGCATGTGTCCCATAGGGTATCTCCCAAAGCCCTTTCTGCCACTTTCTGAATATTCTGTGTCTATTCTCATGGGTCTCCTCTGCTTAGAGTCTTTTAGGTTGTGTTTTCACAAGCCAGTGACCATTCAGTTCCCCATATGGCCAGGAAATCTAAGTGGTATATTTACAACTCTTACTGTAACTCTAAACATACCTATGAGCTCATCTGTTTCCCTGCACCTCATCTACTGTTTCATCTCATTAAAAATGCCCTGCTCCCTGATATTCACCTGACAGACACCTCCCAGAGGCGTAAAGGACCATGGAGTGATCTTACTAACTGTTTCTGTCTGCTGTCCCCTCCAAAGTCAGCATATATCATATTTGTTGTTCTGTGTCTCTACTAATTTCCACACATGTGTATGTGAGTGTGCTGGTACCATGCTGATTCATTATTGTGGTACTCTGTTACTAGCATGTTTTCCCAACCGCCAACGCAGCCAGTCTGGTCCTGTCACCCTGCTACCACGCCACCCCAAATAATACTCAGTCACTCTGTATTTGATACAATCCTGTTGGCCAGATACTATTGCTATTTATGGCCTAGCTCTTTCTTAATAATTAAACCATTTCTACTTATCTAAGTATTTCCACATGGCTCATTGTACCAGCCAGAATAGCGCTGGAGTCTTGCTTTCTCCACACCTTACATGCTGACCATCCTAACTACTTCCTCTTTCCTCCTTGTCTCTTAGCCCCACCTATCTTGCTTTCCCATTGGACCAACAGTGCTTTATTAATTAACCAGTATGAGAAATATATTTACAGAATAACATCTCCTATCAGTACTCTAGTGTAGCACTTGAAATACAGTATGGGAAAAACCTACATCACCATTCCTGCTACTGAGGGTCACCTTGTCTTCCCATTTGTATTACATTTAGTAGAGTCTTCCTTAAGTATGTTTGGTAAGTATTGTTCTACTTTTAACATTTCAGCATTCATTAGGTGCTGCCATTTTTCTTCATTTTAAGCTACTGTAAATTCTAGAGGGACATTTATCTATAATCACTCCTCTACATATTTATGGTTTAAAACCACCCATAACTTCCCCAACATACGTCTCAAGGAACTTCATGACAATTTGAGGACAGTTAACAATGCCCATATTTACATGGAGACAAGCACTTCATCATAAGGAATCTACCAATGACCACTGCTCAGAGATTTTGTGAACAGGTAGAAAAGGGATTCACTGATCCAACGTTTGTGGGAACTGTTAAAACAGATGCTGCTGGATTAATTCAATTTATATAATTGAATATGCCTTGACTACAAAATGTGTGTTCAAGGACAAGTTCCTGGGGTAAGGTTTTCTAATTTTGTTTCCACAGAAAATAAAAAGCTGTGGATTCCTTCCAGACTAATGTGGTTTGATCAAGTCAGACTCCCTGAAACAGGGTCCCAGGTGATCCAACATTCAAAACAGTTGGGACAATCCAGCCTTGCAGACTACAGCCAGGATTTCTTCACCTTCTTAATATCCCCATGACACAGGCCCCTACCAGCAGGAAGCAATTTGGAAAGAATGATGCCTAATTTCCCAAATATTGTTTACAAATATTTGTTTTGGTTTAAGTGGAGTTGGTTATAAATGGTTACTGCACAACCAATGTCTTAAAAGGTGAAAAGGGCATTATGGTATAGATATGAATACTATGTTTTAAAATGGATTTTCATTTATTGATACAAATTAAAGGTCAAATTTGTGGTATGAATATTTCTCCTCTTGTTTAGGTATTGTATTGTATAGCATATTAAAAATGTATAAATTAGTACAGATTATAGATAGTTACCTATGATAGTCAAAACTTAGAGTTAAGATAATTAGGTATTATAGATATACAATCTTAGGATAAAGGCCAAGATTTCATAATTAATTATAGATTTCCACATCATCATATGTATCTAGCAATCCAATAAAAATTTCATTTACTTATGGAATGCAACATGGATGCACATATTTCCACATCAAAACTGAGAAAACATAAAAAACTATTCAAACATTCCAACATGGAGCCAGATAAAGGTCCTAGCCCAACAAATTATCAGGCATGCCTTGGTGAGAGATGCACTAGCTGCTGCATCCTGGAGGCTTGATCCAGCCAGTGCCATGCACAGAGCCTCACAGCATGTTTAAGACATGGCTTGCATTGTCAGAGAAGGTTGCAGACATGAGTAAAACAACATGGTTCAAGGAAACATTTAAACAGATTCAGTAAATAGGTGTATTTACACTCATAGAAAACTAAATAGTTTAAAAACAATAACCAAGGTCTTTTAAAGAGGAAAAATTAATATAAAAAGAATGAGCCACACAAAGATGGAAATTACACAAGGGGCGTAGATTTTTTATTGTGCTTTGCTGACTTTGAATTTTTTAATGCTCATGGAAAAAAATCAATAGCTGTGAGAGACATTAGATTAGAGAAACTGACAAGGTAAGCCAACCTTCACACTTTTAAATATGTATTAATTAAGAGTGGAAGTCAGAAAAATATGTTGCATTAAGGGAGAAGTTTTGCCTTTGTTTCTACCGGAAACAAAATGATCAGGTTCTCTTAAAAATTAATGAAGATCAGACTTGATTGGGGGAACATTCTGAAAATATTAACTACAGATATGAATAATTACAACAAAAAAACCACACAAGACAATTGACATATATACTGTTCCCTATACATGGGAAAAGTTTTGATGACTAGGTGAGACCTAATAAATCTTGACCAAGTCCTCATGACTTCTTATTACATGTCATCCATTCATATGGCATGGATAAAGACTTTGTTATATAGTCCAAGTGGATTTATAAAGCCAATAGATGTCTTTTATCTGTTGGCTTTATAGAACAAATAATCATCTTTATTTGACTTATGCACTCTACACATTCCATACTTGTGTTCACGCAGATGAACCAATAAAAGTGTTTTTTTTTCAGAAAGAACAACCAGACCCAAATGAAGATGAAGATTCTAGATGACCCAGCCTCTCATGGTGTCCCTGTTGAAATTTTCTAAAAATTTTTCCTAAAACAACAATTTCAGATTTGCTATTTGGGATGTTCCAGCCGCACAGACCCTCCAACCAAAATTTCAGATGAGCTCTATACTGTCCCATCACAAGAGATGAAACAAAAATAAAACAGTTAGTTCCCACAGGACATGACTATTTTCCTAGTTTTATCTGTGTCCTACAGGGTTGACTACACCCATACACAACAGGAAGATGTCTAGAAAACACAACATCCACAATTTCAAGTGGGTTGGTGGTTTTTGGCCTATCCTTGATTTAGTATTGTTTGACATCACTTAGGTTTTGTTACAAGGTGTTCTAGGTCATTGTCAGAAAAAAAAGTTTAACAAAGGTAAATAACTCAGTGGTCTCATTCTATAGAGAAAAATGACGGGATATAGAATAGAAATGATTGAATTAAAGTGTGGAATGTGGGCTCTACTTTTGAAGTAAAAAACAACTACTAGTCTCAAAAATTTACATTGGTGTGGATGTTTGTATATTGATACGAAGTTATGGTTGTTTTTCATATGATGTATATGTTTAAGGTATTGTATCTCTGAACCACTTTAATAATGTAATGTAAAGTTCTAGTCATCATAAAATTAAGTAAAAACCTTGGGTATGCTAATTGTATAAATTTTGGAAATTTAAAACTAGTCTAACACAAGATAAAGACAGGTATTTTTGCCAGGGGGAAAGGTGAAGAAATGGTGGAAAGAAGTTTAAGAAACCTCAAGAAAAAAGTCAGTACACAAAAAAAAACAAGTTTACTACAAACAGGCATTTGTCTCCACAGCAAACACTGAGTGGCAGACAGAGAGTTTCAGGGAACGTCACATTTGCAACTTCCTAAGTCTTGAGCAACAGTGAATAAACTTCAAGAAGTCTCAAGATTTCTCATCCCAGAGAAGGGAAATGTGGCAGCCCTTGTTCTCATCACACTGAAAGGAATATGAACACACATGTTCTCTTCACATGGAATATATTATGACAACCCCTGTTCTCATCTCAGAGAAGGAATTACAACAACCACTGTAGGCAGATCTGACCCTGTCTAAGAACTTAATTATGGAGGGGCCAGGTCCACCACAGAGAGTAGGAGAGACAGAGATCTTGTGTAGAAACAAAAGTGTGTAGAGCCATTGTGATTCACATTTATAGTGAGAACACAAGGCTGTGTATAAACACAGCAAATTCTGTTCACAGGCACAAAGAAAACCAATTGAAATATGGTGAATGCTTAAGTAGGAAAAGGTGATCTGAAGCTGCCACACTGTTTCATTTTTTTTTGTAACTGATGCTATTGTCTTTGATGGCTTATATCTTCTCTGATCATTGCCCAAATCAGAGCCTGCTCCAGCAGGAAGACATGCAAATAAGGCTTCTCTGTGCCCATGAAAACCAGCCCTGCTCTGACCCTGCAGCTCTGGCAGAGGAGGCCAGTCCTGAATTACCAGGTCCTCCCATTCTGTGAATAGCAAAGGACACAGACCATTCACCATGGACTTGGAGCTCATTTGGCTTTTCCTCATCGTAATTTTAAAAGGTAATTTGTCGAAATGAGATTCTGGGTTTCTGTGTAGAATTGAGATAAAGGAAAATTTGGCTTCTGTGACAGATTCTGAATAGCATTCTCTGTGTGTGCAGATGTCCTATGTGAGGTGCAGTTGGTGGAGTCTGGAGGAGGCTTAATGCAGCCTGGAAAGTCCCTGAAACTCTCCTGTGCAGCCTCTGGATTCACGTTCAGTAGTTACTACATGAGCTGGGTCTGCCAGGCTCCAGGGAAGGGGCTGGAGTGGATCGCATACATTAACGGTGGTAGTAGTGACATCAAGTATGCCAACAGTGTGAATGGCCGGTTCACCATCTCCAGAGAAAATGCCAAGAACACCCTGTATCTGCAAATGAACAATCTCAAGTCTGAGGACACAGCCACATATTACTGTGCAAGATACACAGTGATTGACTGTTCCTGTGAGCTCATACACAAACTTCCCTGCCAGGCGCTCAGGACCAGCAGGTGGCACGGGAAGCACACAGAGCTGTGGGTCACAGAAGAGCCAGTTTAGAGCAGGATACAGTGCTGGAAACATCTGTGTCTGGGCTACCTCTCTATATAACACTCAGGGATTCCCTCTACAGGTGTGGTGTGTAGTAATCTTTAAAGTGTCTAAATGTTTATTCAAACTTCTGTTTTCTATAGAGATGTGTGTCTGTTTATTTGTTATGACATTTATCTCTTTATCTTTGACTTTGCTTCTCTTCATCTCTCTCTCTTTTTCTCTCTCTCTCTCTATTTGTGTGTTTGTGTATCTGTTTGTGTGTTTATGTACATGTTGACATGAAGTGACTATTAACGTGAGCCATGTTTTTGAGATAAGTTCAATCACTGGGCCTGGATCTCACCAGCTGCCTAGACTAGATGCCCAGTGATGCCTGACATCACCATGATCTACTTCTCAGAGGTGGGCTGACTGGATTGCCAACACACCTACCTATTTATATAGTTACTGAGGATTAAACTCAGGTTCTTGTGCTTGTGTGGTTATAACATGAACCACATATCGATCTCTATAGCCCCATAATACATATTTTATATAGTATGTTTTCTGACCTGAACAGCAGACAGAGGGTCACACAGGGCAAATGATTCTGTATGGGGAGCAGGATCATATACAGAAGAAACAACAGACCCTTGAGATTGTGGAGCCCCAGACTCAGGACAGAGACTCAGTAAGATTCCCTGGATAGAGCCCTTGTGTGGGTTCAAGTTCAATAAAACAAGGGAATCAGGCAGGGTCAGTGACCCATGACCCTTGATGACCTTCAGTCTCTGTCTCCTCCTCACACAGACCATGAGCAACAAAACCATCCCTGACCCAGTGTAGTGCTGATAAGGCTGCAGCACTGAGACATGAGGCTAAAGTAGTGAGGGATATTCACTGAGCATCAGTTAGTATAAACTGCTCCCTAACTGACTCATGGGTAATGAGTATTTTCTTTGTTCTTTTCTGTTTATTTGTCATGTCATACAGTTCCATCAGAATTTAATTGGAATAATTAAATTACTTTTAATATATTAATTCATTTTCTGTCTTCCAAGCTTCTGTGGGAATTATTTGCAGAGTGTCCCATAAACATGTTGTGAAGGACCTGTAGCTAATTCTGAGTTGGGGTACTTCTTGTAAATCTCAGATGTGATTGGGGATGTCTTTTGTATGCTGTGAATATATGTTTCTCACAATGGGTGATCAATGAACTAATTACACTACTGAACAGGCAGAATATAGTTATGCAGGAATTATGAACAATGGGGCAGAGAGAAGTAGCAGCTAGAGACAGATAATTATGAGGCCCCTGGGGAGGAAGAACATCAGGACATGATGTATGTAACCCAAAACCACATAGGGACACTCAGCTAAATAGAAATGGGTGAATGAATGAGAGATAGAGAGAGACAGTAAGAAGCCTGAGCCATTGGCTAAATGATTGTAAAGTGTATTAAGTCTCAGAGTGGTTATTTCTTTAAGCAGGTGCAGCACCCGGTGAACATAGAGCAACCATTCCCATTAGTCAGAGATAGATGGGGAAAAATCTTCCTTTGAAACAGATGCTGAGGATCAAACTATGGGTCATAAAGGCACCAAAACATAGTATTATACTCAGTTGCATTCTGGGATCACATGTATAGTGTCATTATGAAAGAGTGGTGGGCACTGGAAGCCAGGTGATGATGATGTTAAAGGAAAGCATGATGGCACCTGGCAACTGATCTAGGTCTGTCAGATTGCCATGGCACACAGGTGGATGCAACACCATTGCATCCTGTAATATCTGAAGAAATGCCATGGATAGTGCTGTGTACTCATACCTTCAGCCATTAGACAGAGATCTGTAAGACACAAGCAGCAGCCCCATCTGCTTCCACACAGAGATTCTATCTCATCTGTCCTGCTCTGCCTACATTGGGTCCATGCACACATGTGAGGACAATGTTCCTAAGAGAGAGCTGGGGCTTTAAGAGCATGCCTGCAACAGCTTCTCAGACAACCCTGGACTAGTTAATGACTGGGTAACTGGGAACTGGGGTCCACACACCTAATGCTGGAGACTGAAAATTGCTGTGATTTCTTCTTATTTTTCACCAGAGTTTTGCTGAACAAATTCTACAATATTTTATAGTGCATGTTTTATGAGATCCAGACTCAAAATTTGTGTAACATGTGTATATTTGTAAAGTAGTTGTGCATCCTGGCTGAGTAATGCAGAGGGAAGTAAGACCACAGATGGAAGACTAAAAGACTAATGTCAATGAAGTAGGGAATCCAGAGTCACTAACTCCCTGTGTTTCTAGGGGAGGTCCCATTGTCAGCCTGAGTTGTCCAAAAGTCACAGACCCTCTTCACATGAACCATCTTTTTGCTTTGAATCTGTACAGCTAAGCTTAGACTTTGGCCAAAGGAGTCTGAGAAAGTGTGTTCATCACAAATGTTTACCTCACTTTTGTTGCTCAGTTGCTCAGTGGTCACATCCATCCCTTCAGGCTCACTTTTAAATGTCCTACTGCAGATAGGGGAAGCATAACTATGATGTAATCTCACAAGGGTATATGAAAAATATGTACTTGACTAAGGGAACAGTGAAAGAGTTAGTGTTGCTGGTTTTCAGATCTGTGAGTGATAAACAAGAATCAGAATGATTTTGTTGCTCCTTCTTTTCCTGTGCATACCCAGGGATGCCCAGTCGAATATAGAAACAAATATAGATCCAAAGCTCTGGTATTCTTACAATTTCCCTTTCACATTCACAACCTAAAACCTGTGCTGTCAGCTCAAATTAGCACAATTATTTCATAAACTCTTGCATGGACAACTCAACACATTTCTGTTCCATTGTTCCTGAGAATGTTGCTGTTTTTTTTCCGTGTTCCCATGTCCAGAAAGACAGTTCTCTGCTCAGTGTCTTACACATAGAATCTATAGTCTGCAGAACTTTGCCACAGTAAAAACTGACAGTGATGATAGCCATGATGTCAAATTTAATAAATCAACATAGAACATGATATATCCTAACACAACGAGAGCGTTTTCAGATGACACTGAGGTCCATTTGGGAAGTTGAAACTAGCATACAGCTTGTGGAATGTGTCTCTAGAAAAGGAGAAATGTCTAAAATTTCACATTCTGAAATCTTGACCCACAAATGTGGTTGGTGGACTGCACAGGGTAAACAAGAAATCCAATTCTCCCATGTGTCCTCTCAAATAATCATTTAAAATCAAGTGTAGTAAATGTTGGTGAGTTGCTCTCTCACAAGCTGAACTTTCTAGATGACTGATAAGAATGAGATTAACTCAATTGGCACTAAGAGAAAAGATCCCTACTAGTTCCTTAATTTTTTTTCCAATAACTAAGAATTGAAGTACAGCATGTAACTAAATCCAAATTGGATCCAATATAGTCTCCTTGAATTTACAGACATTTGCAATAAGAATATGGTACCCACTTCTGCCTGCAGAGAATGAACATGAACTCACTTGTCATTTTTCATTCAAAGACTGCTCAGTGTAAATCATGCAATTTACTGTTTACATGGAATTAGCAACTCAGAGGATGACCACGAAAAATTTCCGTAGCTTTTGTTTGTTACCAGTACCTCCAACAAGCACATGAAAATATCAGTCATCTGAAGAGAAATTGTAAACCTGACCCTGGGCCACTTTTATCCTCTCAGGATCCTCCCGTAGTGCAAAGCAGCCTTAGGCTGAGGCTGAACGCCAAGGCCTCAATGGGCTGCACATCTCCTTCTCACTGTAGCCTCTAGCAGAGCATGGCTGTCCTGGTGCCCCTCCTCTTCTTGGTGACCTTTCCAATCTATAAGTGTGCAGGGTTTCATGAGAGGGAACCAGGCTTGTCATTATGGGATGTATGACTGATGGTGATGTTGTCTGTCCCCAGGTGTCCTGTCCCAGGTGCAGCTGAAGGAGTCAGGACCTTGCCTGGTGCAGCCCTCATAGACCCTGTCTCTCACCTGCACTGTCTCTGGGTTCTTATTGACTGGATATGGAGTATTCTGGTTATGCCAGCCTCCAGGAAGGAGTGTGGAGTGGATGGGAGGAACATAGAGTGGTAGAGGCATATATTATAATTCCATTCTCTAATCACAAATCACCATCTACAAGGACACCTCCAGGATCCAGGTTTCTTAAAACTGAACAATCTGCAAACTGAGGTTATTACCCCTACCACTGTGCCAGATACAAAGTGAGGGTACTCCAGTGTGAAACTGTACAAAAAATCTCACTTAGAAACCTTCAGGGCTGCTGGAGGAGCCAGGACCTGGCCAGATGAAGCCTGCACACAGCCCCGTCTCTCTCCTGCACTGACTCTGGGTTCTCATTATCCAGTTATGATATAAGCTGGTTCTACTAGGCTCCGGGAAATGTCTTGAGTGTATAGGGGCAATAGACAATATGATAGTTCTGGTCACAAATCCTGAATCAGCATCAGCAGGGTTACCTCCACGAGTCAAGTTTTTTTAAAACTTTAGTCTCTGCAAACTGAGGAAACAGCCATGTAGTACTGTACCAGACACAGTGAGGGAATTCCAATGTGAGCCTGCATTGAAACCTCCCTGCAGAAACTCTCGGGACCACCAGGAGGACCTGACATCTAATAGGGAATTTCTAGAGTATGCAGAATGAGCATATGTTTTAATGTCAGCACCTGTGGTTTTCCAGCCATGGATTTCTTCTACAGTCCTCTGTATAATCATATTCTATTCAATTTTTATGTTCACACACTAGAACAAAAGGATTTTTTGCACAAAATTTCTAAGTGGCACAGTTGCTTTTTGTTTTCCCATTAAATAGCATCACATGGTTTTATACATATCATATCTACACACGTATAGTTACACATTTTCATATGCATATATATTTTGAGCAAATTAATTAATTGATTTGTATTAAAACTCTCTATGCAATGGTTGTGACTATTGGTTCATGCTTTAAACCAGTCACTAGGGAGACAATGACAAGAAAATCTCTCATAGTTCAATGTCAGATTGGTCTACACAGTGAGTCCAGGACAAAAGGATTGTTACTGTAAAAAGAACAGGAGAAAGTATGTCAGTTGATCTACTCGTGGATATCTGTTTCTACATGTTGATGTGATGGTCTCTCCTCTCTCTCTCTCTCTCTCTCTCTCTCTCTCTCTCTCTTTCTCTCTCTCTCTTGCTCTCTCTCTCTCTCTTGCTCTCTCTCTCTCTCCCCTCTCTCTCTCTCTTTCTCTCTCTCTCTCTCTCTCTCTCTCTCTCTCTCTCTGTGTGTGTGTGTGTGTGTGTGTGTGTGTGTGTTGGATGTGTGACTTTATGTGTGACTATGTTTACATTTGTGTAGACAGGAAATGACCCCATGTTTTTTCAATTACCCTAGCTTTTTAATCTATATATCTGTCCAACATCATGCCAAAAGCAACATGGGAAGTAAAGGCTTTATGTCATCTTACATCCTAAAGACTACCATGGATGAAAATAAGGGCATGAAATCAAGGCAGGAAAATAAAGGTGAGAAATGAAACGAAAACCATGAAGGAACTGTTTTTCAGCTTCACTCCATGGTTGTTCAGCATGCATTCTCACTTTCTTACTCAATGCAATAAGACACACCTCCCCACAGATGGTACCAATCCTGTCTGTCTGGACTCTGCCTCATCTATCAATTCTCAAGAAAATCACGTGATAGTGATTCTTGCCCAAGACTGGATGGAGTCATGGATTTTCAAATGAGGTTCCTTGTTCCCTAATGACCTTAGCTTGCAATACATTGCCAAAGTTCCAACCACAATACATATGTTCAAGATGGTACTGTAAGGATAACATAACCAATTAAGTGAATATCCATGTGTCCACCAAACATAAGTAAACAAATGGCTGATTGTAGCTTGTTGTTTTCTGCCGGCCCGCCAGCCCGCCTCCCCAGACTGGCGCGCTGGCCCCCAAATAACACTCTGAGACTCTGTATTTGATACAATCCTGTTAGCCAGTTACCATTATTGTTTATGTGCTAGGTCTGTCTTAATTATTAACCCATTTCTACTTATCTAAGTATTTCTACGTGGTCATCTTATCGGGGAGCCCCGGCCGGGGTCTTCCTTTCTCTCCAGTCTACATGCTGACTCTTCCCAACTACTTCCTCCTAGTTTCTTAGTCCTTCTTATCTTTTTTTCTATTGGCCAACAGGGCTTTATTTATTAACCAGTATGAAAAACATATTTACAGAATAATATCTCCCATCAGCTGATTATACACTTAAGGATAAGAATCCATATCTCAAATTGAAGATAATTATAAAGAATGCTTGGTTTACTATGAACGCTTTTCCTTTGAAAATAACTTCTGCTTAGTGACTTCTTCTAAGGAACTCATAGAAAAGGTAAACTCAAGGAACAAGAGAGTACATAATATGAATTCAAACTATCTCTAGAGTAACCAAAGAGAAAGGGCTTGAATAATTTGACTTATGCCAAGTTCTTCAACATAATATAAGCTATATGCATTTTGTTACCTCAAGGAAAATATCAGATAATCCCAAGATGAGACATACTGGGAATAACATCTGAAAAATATTCAATTAGCACTCAGAGAATCAAGCAAGGAGGGTCACAGCACTCATAGTGTAGGAGGCCCAGAGCTTGCAGAGGATGCCTGACTCTCTAATGTACAGACAAGTCTCTACCTCTGCCAAATTGAGTAAAGAAAGAGTATTCACACAGAAATAAGGGACACAGATGTGAGTTCTCCACCACCAAGCAGCAAACAGACACTCTCTGAGTGGTGACTTAACAGGGTGGTTCCAGATCTGCCTTTGACTTGCCTGAAGTTTACTTTACCAAGGCATGGAGGAAACACCTGTTTTCCATAGAGAACTACACCTCCTGCCCAGGGTTTCCTAAGCTCATGTCTGCCCTCTTCCCTGCCTCCTGCCAAGAATTCACATTCATTGGCTTGATTTTTACTTTAGACAACATAACTCTCAAACCTAGTTACATAGGGCTGTATTTTATAAAGTTTAATAAACAGCTGTACTACCCATTATTTACCAATGCAAAAATCATATGGGAACCTTATTTGTTTGGTTTTGTTTTGTTATTTCTGTATGACAATTTAAAGTGACTGACATAAAAGTAAAGAGAGAACCATAAACTGTCACAAATCAAGTGATGGTAAATCTAGTCCCTCGGGAATGGTGATTCTAACTGAGAAGGTGAATAGGCTGAGGCAAATGAGTTGAGAACCCAATCAGCCTCTTGGGTTATCTCTCAGGTAACACATGATGTCACATGTAATAATGGTATTGAAGTGTTTCCTAACGCATTATATTCTAGATGAGTGTTATGAATGATTCCACTTGCACCAGGAGAAAATATTTTAATCATTCCTTAAGCAGGACTTCTAACCATTAAAAAAGCCCATTTCCACCCTAAAACAACTTCTGGAATTTATGAAGAAGTGCAAATGCATTTCAGTCATGGTACTGTGTTAATACCTGCATTCTTTGAATATGGAATCACATAGTGTAAATATTTTCATGTTTAACATGTCAAGTCTGCACAGTGTGACTCATATTATTTCCTGTTTATCACAGGAAATCCATATAGAACCAGAAAAATGTTGCTGAGTTTTGACACCCAGTCCCTATGTGAAGCTCAAGGCAAATCACATTCAAGATGGTGAGAAGACTGGAAAGCTTAAGCTGAGCCCCAATGTTTCCTCTCAGGATCCTCTCCCACGAAAAACATCCTCAGGCTTAGGCTGAAAATTCAGGCATAGGTGAGCAGCCCCATCTCCTTCTCACTGGAGCCTCCATCAGAACATGGCTGTCCCTGTGCTGCTCATCTGCCTGGTGAACTTGCCAAGCCATAAGTGCTCAGGGTTTCAGGAGATGGAACCAGGCATGTCATTATGGTACGTATGTCTGATGGTGATATTGTTTGTCCCCATGTGTCCTGTGCCAGGTGCAGATGAAGGAGTCAGGACCTGGCTCTTTGCAGCCCTCATAGACCCTGTCTCTCACCTGCACTGTCTCTGGGTTCTCATTAATCAGCTATGGTGTACACTGGGCTGGGTCAGCCAACCTGGAAAGGGGCTGCAGTGGATGGGAGCAATATGGAGCTGTGGAAGCAACAATTACAACTCAGCCCTGCAATCCCGAGTCATCATCAACAGGGAAACCTCCAAGGGTCAAGTTTTTTCTAACACTGAACAAACTGCAAACCAAGGACACAGCCATGTATTACTGTGCCAGTCAAACAGTGATGAGATTCCAGTGTGAGCCTGAACATAAACCTCCCTGCAGAGACACTGAAGTCCAGCAGGGGCGATGACGTCCAACAGGATCTCCCATGTCCAGTATGGGGTATAATGACTACTTTATATGCCATCCAGGAGTCCTTATCCTGTACCTGATGGAAGCAGAAGCAGACACCCACAGCTAAATACTAAGCAGAACTCCTGGAATCAACTTTCAGAGCAGGAAAAAGTAATGAGCAAAGGGGTTAAGACCATGTTGGAGAAACTGAGAGCAACAGCTGACCTGAACAAAGGGGAGCTCGTGTACTCTAGTCTGATAGTTTGAGAACCAGCATAGGCCTGCTCCAGATCCCCCTGAACGTAGGTGTTAGTTTAGAGAACTGGGAAGTCTATGGTACCTCTGATAATGGAACCAGGACGTATCCCTAGTGCAGGAGCAGACTATAGTAGTTCATTGCCTATGTAAAAATATTCCCATAGCCTAGAGACACAGGGGGGGCATCATCCTACCCCAAATGATTTTACAGACTTTGATGATACCTGGTGGATGTCCTCACCATCTCTGCGGATTGGATGGGGCATGCGATAGAGGGATCTGTGAAAGACTTGGGAGAATGGGAGGGAGAGGTAATTGGTATCTATATGTAAAAAAGAAAAAATATAAATATAAATGAACAGAAAAGGGATAAAATGTTTAAAAAAGAAATCATCAAAGGACAGAAAAGATTAATGGAAATAAATAAAGAGAATACAATAAAATTAGCTATACAGGAAAAAAAATGGTAGGAATCACTGGACTATGCTGCATGAGCCAGTATATCAGAGAGAATGGCACATTTTATAAAATTCATATGTTTAGATGCATACAGACACTTCTGAAGAAATCATCATTATAAAACTGTTTGACTGTAAGCCAAAAAAGAGCTTGGTATTTTGAGTGATCTTTAATTTATCATTTTTTTCTTACATGTGACAAAGAAAAAGAAAAGCTTTCCTGAAATATTAGTACTTTATAAAGTTATCTAGGAAAGTGAAATATGTATAAAAATTCCTCCTCCTAAACTAAGAAGATCTATAAAATAATTGGTTATCATTTTTAACCTTTTCTATTTATACACTTGTATCTTTTAAAAATTAACCTTTATCTCAAAGTCCCAAGTGTTGATTTTCTCAATAAATGACATGCACTCTCAGTCAAAATTAATGCTCAGCCCCAGTGTGCACATATCACCTGGCGTCAGCTCAATCCTGTTTCCATTTGTCATCAGTATTCACATAGACAACCGAGTTGCATGATTCTCACAGTTGGTTCTTTTGCTGAATAAAAAGGCTCCAGAGTTCTTCCTGTGGTTCTCTCTATATCTCCTGACAGGAAGAGCCTCGTGTCTCATATGTGAGCTAAGAAAGTGTCATAGAGAAGCCGTGTTTTCTGTAGCCTTCTTGTTAATGGATTGCCTTGAGGATTCTGTAAAAAGGAAAGGAAAGGACAGTTTGTCTATCTGAGGCTGAGGCTTCCCAAGAATATCAATCAGTGACACCAACAGTGTGTGACGAATATTTGGAAACATATTTGTGTAGAATCTTAGGATCCTGAGCTCAGCACAGAGGACAGTGATTTGCACAAATCCACATAATGCTGAACACAAAGGTTCAACTCTCACATTTTGCAGGGTCAGGTTGATGATCAGCATACATAGGTGCTGGTGAAAATGGACTAGCAAAGAGAAACTCAAATAGGAGTCGGGTGAACCCGCAATATACCAGAAATAACATCTAGAGTTTCTAATTCCCAAGATTTCACTATTGGCCAGAAATACATAGAACCATTTATTAAATTTCTAACACTGTGTGAAAAAGACATTCCATAAATCCATATAGACTTGTGTAAATTGGTGAACAAATGGTACAGTCAAGAGCCGTGCAATGAAACAGAAAAGAAGTATGAATATAAGGAAGAATGCCCTTGAAATCCTCTCTCTTTGTATACATTTAATTATAATTTATAGAAAATCAAAAAGCAAGAAGACAGTAGTATCATTTTTCTTCCATAGAACAACTCATTTTTTTATCACATGACTATGATGTGAATCCACAAGGTAACACATAGATCAGAGTAACGGGAAGAGGGAGGTAATCATTTCCACCT
>JANBXA010000569.1:0-30963 GCA_030556225.1 Cricetiscus sungorus
TCAAGATTCTAAGTCTAGGGTGAAAAACTTTTTGTGCTCTCCTCCCTCCTTCTACTCTCTTACCCACTTTCGGTCTTGGGACATGCACCCTGGCCACACTCCCCACCCATCCCCCCATCCCCATTCCACTATCTTACATTGATGAGCCCAAAGCTCTATTCCTAAATTACCTTGTGTCAATACAAAGGAAAAATGTAACTATAACTATCCACACTTCAACTCCATCAAATATTGCATAATAATATAATACTTCCTGAGGAAACAGGAAGTGCAGTGGAAGCCACCTCCAAAACATTAGAAACAACAGATAGCTGGCTGCCTGAAGAGGCAACCAAAGTTCCTCATCAATGATGGGGCATCCACTTTTGTCCTGCAGGCCTAGAATATCTGGCAGACTTTTCTGTGAAGCAGAAATTTAGAAGAACTGAACTATGTTTTTTTGGCAGAGTTTTGCAATCCTTTTCATTTGCATCCTGGTTTTGAGCTTTGTAGAGCATTGCATCAGCAGTCAAGGCTAGAGATACTTCTTCAAAAGACTAGTTTTGACACAGTGAAACAATCTCAATATAGAGGATCTACCATTCTCGTCATTCTTTTATGAAGTAAATTTGTGCTGATTGGAGCAGACATGTCTTGCTCACATAAAAAGTCTTAGGATATTAAACATCTTAAATGCCATATTTTGGAGGTCTTTGAAGTGTTTTAAACGCATTTATATATCTAAATATACATGATTAACATTGAAAATGCCTAATATGACTACATGTTCAGTTATTATAGATGAATAATTACTATCCTTTCTTTCTTAGTTATGCATTCATTTTTAAATAAGCTTCTTAAAAGCAATAACTTAAAGAGTAGAAACATACATCTAGCAAAAGAAAAATAAAAACTTTACATTTGTATCTCTATACCATAGCCCATACCATTGTAAAATATTTAAAGTTAATATATTCTTTTACCTTGTATTCTCCCTAAATGATAACAAACATCCATATCCCATCAAATAACTAAACCACCCATCCTACGTCTTGAGAATATGGATGTCTTATTCTCTGCACTTCTTTTGGTCTGTGGACAACGGTAACTTTGGAGACCCCACTGATTTTTTTTCAAGTAATTTTCCTGAGTCCATTCTTGTTGAATGGAAGCTCTGTGAGCATGGGTGTTTTGTAGCATGACTGTCATTTTTGTGTCCAATGAGTTTGTGTGTTTGTGTGTATGTGTGTGTGTGTGTGTGTGTGTGTTTGTGTGTTTATTCATTTCTGTGTGTTTGTATATTGCTACAATTATTCACTCACCTGTTTCTCCCCATATTTGCAATGACACCATTTGTTTAAGCTGTTCTAAACTTTAGAGAATGAACAGAAGCTTATCTTCATTTCAGTAAATATAAATGGATTGAGATATAGGCCAATAATGGTATTGTCTCCACCCTGTAAATAAGAAAATTGAAGCAAAGGAAATATTATTATATTCTCATCAAGGCAGTTGAATGGCATAATGATGCTTTGATTTTCATGTATATGTCACTATAGACATATAGTTGCAGTCTTGGAAGAAAAACAGTGAGGCAATAAGTTTAGTCCACTAATGGGTGTGCATTTTAGCAAGTGGGAGGTCTACTAGAATGTGACAGAATGTTGCTTAATAAATGTTGCCTGGCAATGCTGCTGGAATTCTATATTATGGTATCAATGGCCAAGTAACAGAGAGCAACTAATATTAGACATTTTCATCTCCCCAAATAAGTATCTCATAGAACTTTTAATGACAGCATTTGTGAAAATTGATTCTCCTAAAAAAAAATCCCTGGAAGTTGGGCTAGGGCTATTAATACTTCCCAATTCAAGATTACATTATATCAGAGATTACAGTCTGTGGAGAAACAGTCCAAAGACTTTTGTTGATTAATGTCATCTTCCATAGGGAGTTAAACTATGGATTAAGAAGGAAAAGCACAATTATTCAACAAGAGGTGAGTTTTCCATTGTTAACTTCCTTCAGGAAGGTGTTAATCCATGTGTTAGACTAGACTGTGGACTAATTGGATAGCAGTTCATCTCTAATGAAGTTGTTCAATATCAACTATCTGAGATCCTCTTAAACCCTGGTACACAGTGACATTTAATCATTTACCCCTCTTACTACTGAAAACTGTTATTAAATAATTGATCATCCATATAATTTGCCACAATCTAGTGGGAGTCAAGTAAGAGACAACACGTCTGTGTCTAGTATGGCATACCATCTCATCCACTGATTATATAATTATTAAAAAAGAACTGTAGATAATCTATGATAATTGGATATTTGCGCCACATTGTGAGAGTCAAGTATGAAAGAACATCTAAACATTTAATTATGTATTTAATATATTTAAATAATTGATGACAACATCATTTATGAGTCTGGTTTGGAGTCACCTTGTGGAAGTAGATGTTGTGATACCAACTGGTTGTTTGATTATATTGTTTAATCAAACAATGATCATGTCATCCACAATACCTGTAGATTGGTGTCACGTTGTGGGATCAAATATGCCAGATCAACTAATTTTATAATTCAATTATTTAAATTGATGATAGGGAAAAATTGATGATAGGGGTTACTATGCAAGATCATTTAAATAGTTGTATAATTATGTAAAAAAATTTACCTCTATTATATGAAGGGTCCAGTCAACTGCATCTTGGGGAGTTAACTATGCAATACCATCACATTTTTTGATTGATTTTATTTTAATTTTAAAGTCAATTTTATTTTGAACTCAAATAGGTTTATTCCCTCTATCATTCACAGTGCTCAAAGATTTCTTAAACATCATCTTTGTATCAGAGAAATGCTCTGAGCATGAAAATAATTGAGTTGTGTACCTTTCACTTACCAGTTTCCAGTTTTATTTTTCTTATTTTACATATGGATCACAGTTCTCTCTCTCTCACTCTCTCCATCCATCCCACTCACCCACTCTTCTATGCACCCTGACCACACTCCCCTCCCATCCTTCCCCTTCTCCACATGTAGGGTGATACCTCCTGGAGGGGACAATTATGTCTGTAAAGTCATTTGGAGTAGGAGCGAGGCCCTCTCTCCTGCTACTATGTTAAGGGAGTATTCCCTCCATCAGGAATGTGCTCCCAAATCCTTTTTTGCACCAGGGATACATCCTGCTTTCACTGTCAGAAGACCCATAGACTGCTGCCCTGACATTCTGAGACCCATATTCACGGGGTATGAGGTGTTTCAATGCTAGGTTCCCAGCTACCAGTCTGGGGTCCATCAGCTCCCTGTTGTTCAGGTCAGCTTTCTCTGTGTTTTGTACCCTGGTCAGGTTCTCTCTCTCTGCATCTGGTTCCTAGTTAAGCTCAGTGTTTAGTTGTTGGTGTCTGCTTCTGTTTCCATCATCTGATAGATGAGGGCTCTGTGATTGTGGATACATTAGTCATCAATCTCATTATCACGAAAGGACACTTATGGTAGCCCTTCCACTTTCGCTCAAATTGTTAGTTGGGATCACACTTGTAGGTATCTAGGCATTTCTCTAGAGTCAGTTTTCTTTTCACACCTACAATGCCTCTCTTCTCTCTCTTCTCTCTCTCTCTCTCTCTCTCTCTCTCTCTCTCTCTCTCTCTCTCTCTCTCTCTCTCTCTCTCGTATTCCACCCCTGTTCCACCCCTGACTCAATATTCCTAGTCCAAGTTGCTTTGCTTTCCTCCTATTTTCTTTCTCAAACACCCTGTCTACTCACTACCCTCCACTCCCAATATGCTCAATATATCATGTCACTTTCCCCTTCTGTGGGGGACCTTGTGAAAACCACTTAAAATCCTACTTGTATAGTTGTTTCTCTGGAGCCGTGAATTATATGCTGGTGATCCTTTGCTCTAAGTCTAAAATCCACATATGAGCAAGTACATACCATATTCCTCTTTTATTGTGATTGTGTTACCTCATTCAGAATGGTTTCTTCAAGTTCCATCCATTTTCCATCGAGTTTCATGATTCTATTCTTGTGTGCAGAGTAGAATTCCATTGTGTATATGTGCCACATCTTCTTTATCCATTCTTCATTTCAGGGGCATCTAGGTTGCTTCCAGGTTCTTGCTATTTCAAATAATATTTTAACAGAGTTGAACACAATTCTTTGTAGCATGAATGTAGAGCATTTGTTACATGCCTAAGAGGGGGATTGCTGGGTTTTGGGGTAGTGATTCCCATTTTCCTTAGGAACCGCCATACTGATCTCCAAAATGGCTGTACACATTTGCACTCCTACCAGCAGTTTAGGAATATTCCCATCTTTTCACATCCTTTCCAGCCTCAGTTGTCATTGGTGTTCCTAACTTTAGCCATTCTGACACGAGAAAGATGGTATCTCAGAGGGGTTTTGATTTCCATTTCTCTGGTAGTTAAGGATGTTGAAACTTTTTTAAGTGTCTTTAAGCCTTTTTAAGTTCTTCTCCTGAGACTTCTTTCTTCTGTTCTGTACCCCATATTTAAAAAGGTTATTGTTGTTTGTTGACTAGTTTCTTGAGTTCTTTGTATATTTTGGAGAGCAGCCCTCTGTCAGATGTAGGACTGGTGAAGATCTTTTCCCAGTCTATGGGCTGTCTTTTGGTCTTGACTGTGACTTTGGCCTTACAGAAGCTTCTATGTTTGAGGAGTTCCTTTTTTTAATTGTCAATGTCAGTGTCTGTGCTACTGGATATGTTCAGAAAAAATTCTCCTGTATCAATTTGTTCCAGGGTATCTCCCACTTACTTTTCTAAGATGCTCAGTGTGGCTATATATACATTGAGATGTTTGATCCATTTGGACTTGAGCTTTTTGCATGGTGATAGACATGAATTTATCTGCAGACTTCTATACGCCATCATCCAGTTGTGCCAGTGCCATTTGTTGAAAATTCGTTCCTCCTACCATTGTATACCTTTAGCTGTTTTTTCAAAAATAAGTTATTTGAGGATGTGTACATTAATATCACAATTTTCTATTTGATTCAATTGGTCTACTTGTCTTTCTTTGCCAATACCAGATTGTTTTCAGGACAATAGCTCTATAGTAGACCTCACATTTGGGGATGGTGTTTCCTCCTGAAGATCCTTTATTGTTCAGGGTTGTTTTGGCTGTCTGGGTCTTTTGTTTTTCCACATTAAGTTGATTATTATACTTTCAAGTTCAGTGAATTATTCTACAATGATTTTATTGGAGATTGCATTGAACATGTAGATTGCTTTTGGCAAGATTACCATTTTTACTATATTTATCCTACCTATCCAAGTGCATGAACAATCCATCCGTTTTTCCATATCTTCTTTAATTTCTTTCTTGAAAGGCACAACATCCTTGATATATAGTTTTTTCATGTGTTTAGTAAGCATTTCCACAAGGTATTTTATATTGTTTTTGGTTATTGAATAGGGTAATGTTTCTGTGTTTTCTTTCTCAGCCCATTTGTCATCTGTATATAGTAGGACTACTGATTTTTTAGAATTTATTTTGTATCCTACTAGTTTGCTGAAGGCGTTTCTCAGTGGTAGGAGTTCCCTGGTATAGTTTTTTTGGGGGGTGGCTTATGTATACTATCATATCATCTGCAAATAGTGACAGTTTGACTTCTTCCTTTCCAATTTGTATGTCTTTGATCTCCTTTTTTTGTCTTATTCTTTTAGCTAGAACTTCAAGTACAATATTGAAGAGATAAAGAATGAGGGCAGCCTTGTCTTTCTCCTGACTTTCAAGGAACCACTTTAAACTTCTATCTATTCAATTTGATGTTGGCTGTCGGGTTTTTGTATATTGCTTTTGTTATTAGATATGTTTCTGTTATCACTGATCTCTCCAAGGCCTTTGTCATGAAAGAGTGTTGAATTGTTTCAAAGTCTTTTTCAGCATCTAGTGAGATGATCATGTTCTTTTTGTATTTCAGTTTGTTTATAGGGTGGATCACATTGATAGATTTTTGTATGTTGAGCCATCCCTGCAACCCAGGGATGAAGCCTACTTGCTAATTGGAGAAGATATCCTCACATTTTTTGATTGTTTAAATTGATGATGATGTCATCCTTTATGCCTGTAGTCTGCCCAATTTTCCCTGCTAATAAAACGCCACATCACCTATTGATTTATTGTGAAAGTTGGCCATTACTGACTTATTTAATTATTTAAAAGATGATTGATTATGTTCAGGCTGCAGTTATCTGTCAGGTACAAATTAGAGATTTGGAAGTTGCAGCCATGGACACAGCAGACTCTGAATGCCATGTGAATCACCCAGAGTGCTAGAAATGCTAGAAGATAGAGTCCGGAGAATTTTATATTGCCCACTGAGAAGAAGTGCAATGACTCAACCAAGGTAAGCAGGGCGGTTGAAATCTTTGCCTCCCTAGTCTTCCTCCACTACCTCATAATAATTGTCCTCTAATAGAGGGAGAAGCAATGGCACAAGTGGTGCAGGGCCATCACAGAGGCCTTGCAAGAGATGATATCCTAGAATATGAGCTACTCTCTCTCAGCTCTGCTGGTGAAACCACAGGTGTTGTTGCCATCTTTGCAGCTGCTACCAACCTTGTAGCCTATCATCCCAACTCCGAAGCACCAGAGCAGAGACTCTGGGGCTCACCATGATGTCAGCCTGTCATAGTTCATCAGGCAAAGAAGTCTGTTTATATGATTATTAAATCATTGAATTTTAAAAATCGGTGATGATAGTGTCCTTCATCAGCTCTGGCATGCCCTTCCAGAAATTGATGATGTAAAAAGTCCAACTATTTAAATATTTAATCATTTAATTATTAAAATTATTTACTATATAATCTGTGATCATTGAGATTAGTGCCAACTTTTGGGAGTCAAGGGTGTCAGACCATCTAAACTTATGATTATTTCATTATTCAAGTTTGTCTGTATCTACTCAAGGAAGTGTGGAGTAGGTATCTTCCTTGTTGGACTTAATTTTGGCATGTCATTTCATGTTAAATCAATGATGATAACATTTTGTTATCTTCTCAGGGGTGAACTATGAGACATTATCTCATTATTCATTCATTTTATTATTGAAATCTATGATTAAATAACCTAGCATCTCTTTAGTTTTGATTCATCTTCTAAGATTCACAGATAAAACAACATCAAATTACCTTATTTTTAATCATTTAATTGTTGCAATCTATCTTTATTTATTCAATGTTCACTTGAATATGGAGCCTCCATGTGAGTCAAATGTGAAAGACATTCACATCATCTGATGTTATACTTATTTAACTAAAATTTAGGTCATTAAATAATCGAAGACTACTGGAGTCTGATCCCACATTGTGAAATCAACTATTACAGATAATCTAATTCTTTAATTAAATTATTTAAATCAATAATAATATTATGGACCATAAGTCAGATTTGAAGTCCGACAGTGGGCATTGATAATGTGAGATCATCTCATTACTAGGTTATTTAGTCATTGAAATAGATCATTATATCAGCCATGATACCTCGAGTTTAGTGCCACCTTGTGGGAACCAAAAGCAAGGCCATCTAATTATTTATGTGTTTAAATGTTTAAATAAATCATTACTCCAGGGAGAGTTTAATCTGACTCCACCATGTGGGATTAAAGTATGCAAAAATCCCTCATTTTTCAATTGTTTTATAATTACATATCCATTATTTCAATCAATGATGATGTCATACTTCATTACTGGATTATGCCCAGTCATCCCTGGGGTATAATTGTGTGGCATTATTTCTGCTTAACGTGGGTATTGGGCCTGATTTATGACCCTAGCTGGCCATCAAATTTTTTCTGAAGGTCACTCCCCACAAACATCTGAGATTCAGAATCTATCGACTTAATCATGGCCATCCATAATCACCTCAGCTGCCAGGCTGGCCTTAGGTCAGCTAGATCATTGCATACTGGGGGAAACCAAATTATAGTCAAGCCCTACAGGCAAAAAATGGGCTGGTAGGAGGCAGGGTTATGATATCCAATAGTAGATGCAAATAGAAGGTGTACAGGTGATATATGGGTGAGAACAACCAATCCCTAAGCTGAGCACTATCTTCCCATCTGGCAGAAGGCTTGTCTGGGATGGACACAAGCTAAACTGAAGGCAGATATGTGCACTCATGAGGGAATCAGTTTCATGATGTACAGATGACAAAGCTGAAATTTTGATCTTCATTCCTGTGGTACCTTCCATCAGTGTTCAGGTGGAATGCTACCACCACATAATCTGAAGCAGGAAACATCAGGGGCTTGGAACAACCTTGATATTTTCCCAGAAATCAGGCTTTCCAGTTCCCTAGATATAGACACAAGGACAAATTAATAGAATAAAAAATTCTATTCCACTTTCCTCCTTGCCTACCAAAGGCTGGCTCAGGTTCCCCCACCTAACCATATCCTAGGAATCAATAGCCACCCTTGTTAGATATTTTCAGGTCTATTAAAGTCTACCTCATGTCCACAACCTTCCAATCTACACCTTTCACCAGCACTACTTAGGAAACTTCTTTTTCTTTCTCCCAAGTCCGTAAGACACACTCATATATGGGATTTTTTGGATCTTATGTAGAAATCCACCTATGCATTTGCTGTTTGTTGAGGAGTCTGCCAGACATACTATGGCCTATGGAACATTACAGTAGAACTTTGGGTGACTGATCAGGCAGTGATTTTTCTCTGTCATTTCTAGAGTTTATATATTATCCTTCTGTGATCTTTGAAGGAGTTGAAGGCAGATACTTATGGTTATAGTTTTCCTTAGGTAAGATTAAAGATAAGTTACATATAGGTCTATAGAATCACAAAGATAGGACAGATAATAATTTCTTTAAGTCTTATAAAATGTTAATGAACTAAATATTGTTAACTGTGATTATTATTTGATAACTTTTATGGTATATTTTGCTGTGTTAAGGTTAAAACCCTTCTTTTTTATTTTAGACAGAAAGGGGCTGATGATGGTAGATATTATGTAAATATGTTTCTCATATTGGTTAATTAATAAAGCACTGTAGCCAATGGAAAAGCAAGGTAGGCAGGGCTAGGAGTCAAGGAGGAAAGAGGAAGTAGTAAGGAGGAATCAACATGGAGCACCCGGAGAGCTAGCAAGCTAATGCCTCTTCAACAATAAGATGAGCCACGTGGAAATACTTAGATAAATAGAAATGGGTTAATAATTAAGACAGAGCTAGCAGATAAATAATAATAACTGGCCAACAGGATTTATATCAAATACAGAATCTCTGCGTGTTATTGGGGGCTGGTGTGGGTGTGGAACCAGAGCAGCGGCAGGGAAAACCTACTTGTAACAAAAGAGAAAAGAGACACAGAGAGGGAGAGAAAGAGAAAAAAACCGAGCACAAAGATCTGAGAGGGAAGACAGCAGAAATAGCAACAAGAGAGCCAAGAGCCTGAAAGACAGAAGAGGGAGGGACAAGGTCTGTCTTTAAATGGGTCTTTTGCACCTCTGTGCACACTAGAATTCATAGATTCCTGGACTGAAAGGAGAATTCTTCAGTGCATTCTCCCATGTGACAGAGTCAGGCTATAATAACGCCTGAGTCTTACAGGTTGATTAGAGGCTAACAAGCTGGTGCATCTAGAAAAGAACATTAGCCATTGGATTTCTGAGGTGTAATGACCCCAAGTCAAACAACAAAATTCAGCAAAATATATGAATTTAATTTGTAAACTGACAGCAGCAGCTTCTGTGTCAGGAGTTCATTAGGTCAGCTTGGTATCCTTTTGCTAACAGTGAGAAAGATGCAAGCTGAATCCAATTATCTGACTCAGCAGCTCGCTGCTACATTATGTAGGACTTTGAAAAAGTGCTTCAGAGCAGTGTCTAGGAGTATGTTCCATTGAGGGCTGGTGGATAGGAATTGGAGGCATTTAGGCACCTCCAAAAGTGTATGCTTTTTAGAGCAGGAGAGACTGAGTGTCTGCCTAGTTGAGAGAAGTGAGAAAATCAACCCAAAACTACACATAAAGGAAAACCTCTCTCAGATCTGGATGGCTGCACTACTTGATTGGGGTGAGATGTGAGGTCAAAGAATCCAAGAAGCAACAGGAATTCTGTACTGGATCTGGGCTTGGACAGGAGCACAAACACAAAGCCTCCCTGTTCACTTAAACGTTCTGGTGAGTGAAAAGGAAAATGGAAACACAGGCTTTTCAATGCAATGCTTCAATAACACTGAAATAATGAATCCATATTTAATCTGAGAACAGCAGTCCTGGGTGGCCCCAGAGAATAGGAAACAAGGGATCAGATTGTGCATCTGAAAGTGGGTGCTTTTGCATCTGCCCCACCCCCAGTTCAAGTCCTAATGGGAGCTTTTTAAGGGCACAGTCTGAACTGAGGTGAATTCAGAGGAGGGCTTGTTTAGGTACCCTGTGGTTGGGGAATGGAATGTTGCTACCTGTGATTGCTGTTATGGTTGAAGCTTCACTCAGCTCTCCTCCACTTACTCAAGGAACAGAAGCCTGGGGTCTCCAGACTAGCAGCTGGGGAAAAAATTCTCCACCCACACCTACTGCTGAATTCACCAACACCTGAATCACATACCACACATTGCCCCTTGCCAGCAAGAAGAAGCCAGACTCAAACCTGTGCCCCCAGACTCAGGGTCTCAGGGTTGTTCCGTGGAAGCCCTGCTGGCTTCTACACAAATGTTCAGAATATTTGGTTGTGCTGTTCCAAATCCCACTGTCAAGTGACTGTGTATCTTCTGATCATCAGTTCTTTTCACTTAAGCTCTTAGAACCAATCAGAGCCACTAGTGGACATGCCACTTAGAGTGGAGGGTTCTTGTGAAACCAGGACTTCTGACATAATCTGACATAATCTGTTCAGTTTATGTCATGAAGAAGTCAGAAGTTATTTCTTTCACAGTGACTTTGGTTCTATGTACATAAACAGAAGGTGGAGAACCCTGGGGTGGACCTTTTATCTTTACCATTCTCCATGTCACTATCTCACTTCCCCTCCCTCTACCTCTCATTCACTTTCCATGTCTCTGTCTCTCACTTCTCTCTCCCATTTTGTAGATCAAATCAGAAGAGCAGGGACTGCATCCTCCTGAGCTGGAAACCCTCCACAGTTCTTTATTACCATCTGTTTAAGTTGTTTCCCAATAATATACTAATTTATCATTTGTCTTCGTTGTAAAGAATTTATTAACACCACATCTACACATTAATCAATTTCATTTATTAAGGCTAAAGTCAAGTATGATGTCTAACATGTTCACAAAATTGTTCACATAATGTGGGTTTTTCCATAATTTCTTCCCTATTACATGATATCAAAATGATAAAAATGATTTAAAATATGCACAAGATTTGGAGATACAAATGAACAAAATTATGAAAAGTTCATTACCAAGACCTATGTCAGTTTTCTGACAGCATACTGTAGTTCCTGGTACAGGAATTGTGAAGGGTGTAACCTCCTTGTGAAAAACCATGAACAGTCACAAACTCACACACTGTTATCACATAATTAAAATTAAATCAAATCTCTAAATAGATTTCCATATGTGAATACTTTCTCTTATGAGCACTCATTCCTGCAATCCACGTTGAGCGTATTAAAATCTTCTAAGTTTTCCTACAATATGAATTGCTTCATGTAAAACAAGCAAGCATGAAGGACTGGGCTTAGAGAAAACAATTCATCTGAGCGATGTTTTTATAAAAATAAGAACAAGTGTTATGATGAAACAGTGTTCCCTTATCAGTGAATTCCTAGGACTTTTGTCACCATGAGTTTGCATGTGACAAAAAAATCAGAGACATTATAATGCTTGAACTGATTGTACACTCTTGTCAGATAACTTTTCTCTTCAAAATTCTATGTAATACAATATGTGTTCACTAAAGATCATACCTCATCCTTTCTATTAAGATTCCTTTCCATAAGAGTTTTCTTACACCCACAAATGTTACTGTGATCAGCAAAGTACACAACTTTACCACAATGCTTACATATATAGGGTTTCAATGTAGTATGATATTTTGTGATTATAAAGAGTAATGATACCTAGAGAGGCTTTACCACATGGAATCCATTCAGTGTCTTGATTACATTCATAGGATCTCTCTCCAAAATGTTTTCTTATATGATGTACCAGATTGCTGTTGTGAAAACTGTACCATATTGATTACATCCATAATTTTTCTCTCTAGAATATATTCTCATATGACTTTTAAGCCATTATGTGTTGCAAAATCTTCACTACATTGATTACATTCATAGGGTCTCTCTGCAGTTTGTGTTCTTTTATGACATACTATATGGCTGTGTCATGAAAGAGCTTCACCACATAAATTACATCCATAGGGTTTTTCTCCAGTATGTGTTCTATAATGAGATTGGAGACTACTGAATTGTGAAAATGTTCTACCACATTGATAACATACATAGCGTTTCTCTGCAGTATGTGTTCTTATATGCCTTTTAAGCTGAACATTACTTGGAAATGCTTTACCATTTTGATTACATCCATAAGGTTTCTCTCCAGTATGTGATCTTATATGACTTTTAATCTCAACATGTGTTGCAAAAGCTTTACTACATTGATTATATTCATATGATCTCTTTCCAGTATGTGTTCTTTTATGTTTTATGAAATGATTGCATAGTGAAGAGACTTTACCACATTGATTATAGTCTTGTGTTTTCTCTCCAGTATGTACTCTGATATGCCTTTTATGTATAGTATGTCTTGCAAACTTTTTACCACATTGACTAGATTCATATGTTTTCTCTGCCTTATTTGTTCTTTCATGGGAGGAAGCTGTGATATGCAAAGACTTCATCATATTGAAGACTTCTATATGGTTTCTCTCCTGTATGAATTTTTTCAAGCCTTTGAAGATTCCTGTAACATACAAATGTTTTCACATATTCATTGCGTATATTCACAGGATTTGCTCCCTTATGGCTTCTTTTATTCCTTTAAAGAAAATTAGCACATGTAAAACTGTACCACATGCCTGATACTAAAGTAACTTAGTACGTGTATAAAATAAATTTATAATTTGGCCTAACTGTAAACAAGAACCAGATCTTGAGATTTACATTCATAATGCTTCCCTCATGAGGTATTGTTTTCTTTTCATTGAAGATATCTGTGATTCAGAGGAAGAGCCTTTACTTCATTGCCCACATTTATGGCATCTATTTACATGAGATTTCTCACATAATTGAAAAGAGCTGGACTAACTCAGGACTTTACCAAATATATTGCATTTATCAGTTTTTTCCATAGTATAAATTATACTACTTTGGCCAAATATACCAGTACAAATTGAAGCATTCACACATTCCAATGGTCAAAGGGATTTAATGCAGTGTTGTTTGTTTATATATTTCAGATGATGTTGGAATACTGACAAAGTTTAAATTATTTTCACACTCAACAAATACTCTCAAAGTGGGGACTACTAAGTATCTTTCATTTCTTCTTACTGTCCTAAGATAGAGAGATACATTTCTACTTTCTATTCTAAATTCTAATGTCTTGCATTTAGACTAACATATATTCTTTTATTTTCTAGGTTTCCTGATACAGAATGTCTCTTTGTAGACCTGGCTAGACTGGAATACAATTTGTAGAACAGGCTGGTCACATACTTAAGGGATTCATTTTCTTCTTTCTCATGAATGCAGGAATTAAAGGCATGGGCCACATCTACCTGACTCAACATATGATATACTGATCAAAGTAAGAATAAAAAAGAAAAGGTTTCCACATTGCATTAAAAAATTTGAATTTCTTTTTATCACAGACATGTGTAATAGGGATTAAGGTTTCTCCACAACCTTCTTGACACTCATAAACTGACCCTTTCAATATACATAGAAAGGTCACGAATATATAAGTAATGCCTGATTAACTATAGACATTTTCCTAGAAAGTCTTGGATGTATACTTATCACCTATGAAACATGTACACTGGTCAAAATATCTGAATATTATAAAACTAAAAAGACTGGCATATCTCCACCATAGATCTCCAGATGCTATTATTCAAAGGGTGGTATCACTTAAGGCATTGCTTCCTTCTCTTTTTACATGAATGCCCTGCAAACACAGATGCTTTACCTTTCACCAAGGTACATGGTTTTGTGAGAAAATGAGAACCATCACTATACTTTAAGCTGCGCTTATTTTCACTGATGATCTTCTTATTTTTTTTCAATTTTTATAATGTGGCTCTTCAATAAAATTTCCAGGATACATTAAAATATCTTCAGAGCCAAATTTACATAAATTTGCCCATGAAAATTTACCTTCTATGTCTTCTAGAATTTTGGCAATGATCTTCCATATTATGGTCATCCCAATTGTAACCTGAAATAAGAGAAAATGTATGATGTATTATTGTAAATTATATGTAAATTGTAAATTGTACAAAATTTAAGTTAATAACCCTACAGTGAACCTCAGAATTATTCCTCATTCACCCAATATTTCCTTTTCTCAATCAAAATTACATAATAGTGTCAATAAGCAAGGAACTTTTGGTTCCTTATTTTAAAACATGAAGTATAATTTAGTCTTTCCTATATCATTGAAGTTCCTGTAGGTGTTCAGCATCACATCAATGTAGAGCCACTTCTGAGAAGGATTTAGCAAAGCCCACTCTTCCTGAGTGAAGTGGATGTACACATCATCATAGGTAACTGAGCCCTAAAATAACACATACATGTATGACAAAGAAGTATAATATTCACATTGTAAATGTAAACTTCTTTGACTATACAGTCATATAATTCTCGTGCATTCACCCAGTCACATTAGAAATAAATGGAATAGGAGGTATACATGCACCATTCCTTGGCCATTTAAACAGCATATACCCCTGTGAATGAAATCTCAATAAATAGTCTTAAAGGGAGAGGCAATCTACCAGAACAACACTACTGAGAACACATTAGAAATAAATTGTACATAGGGACAGCATATCACAGAAATACTCCAGGCTTTCAAACCTAATTTGGTCTTTAGTAGGTTTCCATTGCTGTTAAGAGACACCATAGACCTGGGAAACACTTTCAAGAAAACATTTAATTAAGGGGTCACACTTAAAATTTCATAGGTTCAGTTATGGCAGGGGCATGTCATCACTCAACTCAGGCTGCTGCTGTTCTCGAGGTTAAAGTCCTTACAGCATGACTCAGAGGCAACAGGGTATTGTCTGATTCACCGCGCAGCATTCTGAGAATAAGAAACCTCAATGTGTGACCCTACAGTGATGTGCTCCCTCTAACAGGGTAAAGCCCACTCCAACAGAGCCACACCACATCTACTATCAGTAGTAGGAACTCACAGAGTATGGACTGACCACTGGGGGATCCTCATGGCAACAAATTAGACCTTATGATTGTGGTTGACAATTAGGGGAATTGATCTGTTAGCACCCCTTGGAAGTACAAGCAAGACCCATCCCAGTTGCTTGAACTGGGTTTTTTGAGCCCACAACCTATGGTGGGATACTTTGCTTAGTCTTGATAAAGAATAAAGTGGCTTGGTTCTTCCTCATCTTTGTATGCCAGACCTTGTTGACCTCAGAATGAGGGTGTCTGACTATTGAAATGGGGAAAAGGCAGAGATATTATGGATGAAGATGGGGGGGGTACTACGGTTGGTATGTCAAATAAAAAATAAATTGTATAGGAAATTAAAATGAAACAATTTATTATTAGAATCATGCACTCAAAGTGAATGGTTTTACTCTCATTTTTGTTTCAGTAACAAGTATTTTTAAAACAAGGTCATTCTCAGTTTTTGTATATTCAGATTGTTCAGGTTGTGTGTGAGAGAGGTATCCCATGTGTTCTTATTACATACCATAGTAGAGGTTGTCAGATGACCTGCGTCTGGAGTCAAGGTTGTGTTGAGCCTAGAATTTTGGGTTTGGTGATCTGAACTCAGGTCATCCACAAGAACAATATGGGCCAAGACCCTTGCCAAAACCCATAGTACTTTTTAGGCAAAACAGTTAATGAGATTTCCAGATTGAAAACAAGAAGAATAAAAGTCAGTTCATTAATAGAAAAGAAACAAAATGATCAATGAAAACTTGGTGCATTAGTGAGAAATTCTATATAAGACAAAGTTGCAACATGAATCAAATACAATACAAACAACATTCCTGACAGATTATAAAAGGATACCCGATTACAAAGATTCAGCAAATGGGAAAAAGATAGAATCTCAATATGATTATGAAAAACATATCACATATTGACAAAACATGGCTTCTTTACCTACAACAAACATGCAGTGAATGAGAGGTATTCAATATTTAAGAAAGAACAAAGGGGAGAATGAGAAAAAGAAAAAAAAAACAATAAGGTAAAAATAGCCAATTTTTTTCAAAAAACCAAGGAAAATTCATCCACGTAAACTGAGATTTTGAGAAATGTTACCTAGTTACACATGACCCCATGTGTTTAGAACTTAAATAAGCTGACTCTTCACAAAATTATCTGAAAAGGACGTTTAAGCTGTTCTGCTTCTATCCTTACAACTACTGATATTTTTTTCAAACAGACACCCCATAGTATAGATCACTTTATATATATGGGGGTATTCTCCTATGGTTAAGAGAATTATATTTTAATTTAATGAACAGTGTTACAAATTAATGAGTTCTGTTTATTAAATATATCTGTAAGAAAGGATTGTTATCCACAAACATATTTTTTAAGAAACCTTGTACAAAAACCCACAGTGCTCATATAGTCACTTAATTTAAGAAGGGCTACTCAAGAGGACAGAAGGACATTGCCCACATACTTAAAAAAATAGAGAGAGAAAAATCTCTGTAATGGCAAATTGCATTCATTTCTGGCTAATTCTCAAAGAGGAGATAATCTAAAACAGATGTTTATTTTTGTTGTTATTGTAGGTGTCTTTTTGAGACAGAGATTTTCTGTTTAATAGTCTTCCGTGTTGTATGTATATCTCTGTAGCTCAGGCTGGCCTTGAACTCACATGGATGTACTTGCCTGTGCCTCTTATGTGCTGTAATTAATAGCATGGACCACCACAACCTCACTCCTAAAACAGATTTTGCATTCCACATATGTTGCCATCTTTAAGTATTTTCAATATCTGACTCCATCTTATATTTTGTGGTTTTTGAATAGACAGGATACTGCAAGTTGGGCCAGCGAAGCAATATAAGCCTTTAACAGAAAATATAGCATCATAATCATTTCTTAGTACAGGAGTAACATGAAACAGCAGGTCACACTTTACTGGCAGGTATGAGGGAGAAGTGTCAGAAGATGAGAAAGATAGGTAAGGCAGAACAAAGACAAGATGAAAGCTGGGGCAGGGAGGTATTTCTTAAGCTATGTTTTATTCTAAGTAAGCTTCTCAAGAGGAAAAGCATCTGATATACTACTTCCATGGGGAAATGGAAGGAAATGGTGACTACTAGGAGAACACAAGGAGTTAACATTCAAGAGGACAAATTTAAGAGGTTACTCAAACAATGCAGTACAAGGGGAACATTACTGACTAAGCCCACACTGCTCATCGGTGTAATAACCACAGCTCCATGTGGTGGGGAGGGTTTGTTTTAAGGATTTTATGCAACCCTTCCAAAAAGACTCTGGCCCCGGACAAATGCACTCTCTCTCAAGCATATTCCTTCTTTTAAATGAGGAGCTGTATTTTATTATCAATAGCTCAAAGCCTGATGGAGAACACCTATCACTAGACTCCAAGGTTGTTATTTTCTCTGCCAACCACTTTCCTGGTTTTCAGTAGGACTTATGTTACTTCTCCATATGTGAGGACCTAATTTGAAAGTTTTGCTTGCTCAGAATAGCCCACAACACATCACTGATTTCCTTTTTAAACAGTTGAACCCTGAACTCATAATGCCCATATGACAGAGCCATGATTTTCTCTAGAAGATCACTAGATGTCCATGGCACACCAGGACTTTATGTTCATTGTGACCCAGTTATGCTCCTTCTAACAGTGTGTAAAAGCCCTACTGTGTTGGAAAATTTAATTCCTTGTACATTACAGCTTTCTTCATCAGCAACCAGATGTAGAGGTTCCATGCAAACAAGGTTGAGCAAAGAAGGTTGTTTTCAAAACTTCATTGTGAGTAGTGCAGGTGTACATTGACTCCAGGTGTAGGTGGTGAATTACTTCCTCCTATGCTTAGCCATCCCATGGCACATTACTCTCTGTAATAAAGAGTAGCAGCAGCTTCTTCTCAACTTCTCATGGTGGTCTGTTAAGAATTTCAATCCTAACACCCTCCACCAATCTCTGTACTGTGGCTGTGCAGGAGCAGGACTACTTAAAGTGCTTTGGGGTTGTTTGTAAACCAGTGAATTCTCCATTACCATTGTTTGCACCCAAATGTCTGGTCTACCCTGGGGAATAAGTGTCTATTTTAGTATCCTACTCTCTGACATGCTTGGTTAGCATAATAGCAATCTTCATTTTATTTTCCTACGGGCAGCACTCCCTCAGCTAAATTCTATTTGGAGTGACAAACTATCCCCCAAGCATTGGTAAACCCTTTATATCAATAATTCCACTCTTCCACATCACAGCTCAGTGGTGGAGTACAATCCAACACAATAATGAAATTTACAAATAGCTTTATTGGCCATCTGTGAAGAATGCAATTTAGAGAAAGCACAAAATTAACATTGAATGTGTATACTCTCTTAGCCTGGAGACATGAATGATTGCCTGTTCCAACACAGAAATGACATGACAGATTTTGATGATCCCTCCTAGAATGCCTCAGCCTCCCTTGTGGGATGCATTGGGGAGGTTGCTGGTGGGAATAGGAGGATGGCAGGGAAAGGGAACTGGGATCAATATGTAAAAGAAGATCTTTTAAATCATTTTTTTTCACAGAGGAAAAAGGATATTTTGATCGTAAATGGCAAAAAATAAAAAATGACACCTCATGGATCTGTCCTCTAAATGTTAATATGTGAAGGCCAGAAGTTCTAAAGGCTTTGGAAAAACTGAACCTCTCCCTGTTTGGTAACTTGCCATCCCTGTTCACCAAAAGTGAATGGTCCTGTCTATAATTATGTTTCTACATAAAGCTCCCTGATTCAAATCCCATTCCTCTGATGCAGACCAGAGAGTCAAGTTTTCATAGGCCACACCCTGGTTTGGGAAGCTTCTAGGACCACAATGTGCCTCACAGAGAACTGATGTGGCAGCAGGTTCCTACCCAGCCTCCCTCCCCATCCCCTCACTCACTAAGCTGCAGCTTCTGTGCTCACCCACACTTCCTTCACAACACCCCATAGCAGCACCCACAGAGCAACAATCAATACTCTGGCAAATAAGATATAAATCCAAGCATTCAACATGGATTCAGAAAATTCCTCTAAGACCTGAGACTGACAGGTGGCCCAGTGTCCCTCATTGGCTAGTAAAACTTGAGTGACAAGAGTTTCAAGGGTTAGATTGTGCTTAAAGACTCAGCACAGCCCCTCCTGTCCCTGGCTTCTACTCTAGAGCTAGACATTTCAGAGGCAAACATAGAGAGAAAGTTCAATCATTTTGTTTTTTTGTTTTTTGAGACAAGGATTCCTTGTGTGGCCCCTGCTGTCCTGGAACTCTCTCTATAAACCAGGTTGGCCATTCCCTTACTAAGTATTATTAACAATCTTTTTGTTATTGTTTAGTAGATTTTTCTCATTAATTAATTATTTTGGTTTTTTGAGACAGGCTTTCCTTGTGTGACTTCTGCTGTCCTGGAATTCACTCTGTAGACAATGCTGTCCTCAAACTCAAGCAGATCCACCTGCCTCTGCCTTGGAGTGCTGGGATTAAACACGAGAGCCACCACTCCCTGGAGACACACAAATTTCAATGTTGCTTACTCTGTCTTGAATTGACGACCCAGCTATCTTCCTGTAGTACACACACATTCATTATCTCCATCATTCTGCACACAATGTACAGATCTTGCACAGACACAATTTAGAATGAAATTATTCTCTTATTCAACAGAGGGAAGGATTCCCAGAATATTAAAAAGTAAAGAGAAATGTTTTAGGACATAAAATATGTTTGCTCTGTGGCTTCTTGATGTGGTCCGGAGACCTGAGGTTACTTTTTTCCTGGTTGTCACAGGATCCTTGGACAACAATGAGAGAAAGGGAGGAGCCATGTCACAAATAAGATGATGTATCTTTCTCCTGACAGACAACTGGGCAATAAGTCCATTGCATTGGTGTTTTATTCCTGAAATTTGTGTTGATATCTTGAGAAATGAATAATAATAAAAAATGTCATCTCCAAGGTAATCTGAATATTCAGAAAGCGTGAGGCTCAAGAAAATGCATGTATAAGCACTATGATGAGCCAAAACGGCTGCCTCAGTTGGCAAATGAGAAAACAGCTTCATTATTCAATGTTCTCTGCTCAATCAGGACTGGTATAATGAATCTCTCTCTGTTTGTAGAAAGAGGATTTATTGGAATGTCTCAGAATCCATGTACCAACTAGTCCAACAATGACTGCCTAACAATGGAACTTTGAAGAACTTGGTAGTTGTTTGGTTTATGGATGGAATGATTAGCTGGTCAGCAGGATACTTGAGTAATTTAAAGAAATAGGCTTTAAAGCTATAAACTGATAGACTCAGCAAAATCCATGTGGCATTAAATTTGTGTAGAATGTAATTGTTTCTCCACATGATGTGGTATTTTGTTTGTACTTAACCAAATGAAGCCTGTCAGGTCATGGTGGCACACACCTTTAATTTTAGCACTTGAGAAGCAGAGGTTGGTGGATCTCTGTGTCTTCAATTGAGTTCCGGAGAAGGTTCAACATTTACACAGAGAAACATTGTCTCAATAATATAATGCAACAAACAAAACAAAAACAAAAATAATCTAAGCAAAACTACAGCAATAACAAAAACTTACTTTAAGACTAAACTGTGGAGCTATGCAATAGTTAGCCATCAAGGACAGGCCATGGTGGAGCACACCTTTAATCCCAGCATTTGGGAGACATAATCATGTGAGACTCTGTGAGTTCATGGCCACCCAAGCCTATACAAGATTGAGCTAGTCTAAAGCAAAAATAGAGAGATTTGTTGTCTCATTTCTTTATCCCTGTACTTGGGAAGTGGAGTCAGGAGTGATGGGGGGGGGGAGAAGAGAGAAATATATGATGGAAGGAGACACAATCTCATTGTGTTCTGACTGAAGTCTTTTAGAGACAGCATGGCCCACTTGGTCTTAGGTTTCAGTACAGGAAAGATCTAGGGGCTATCTGCCCTGCTTCTCTGATCTTTAATCATTAACCCCTTATATAAATCCATATTTTTATTATAAAGACCAATTACTATTAGTGCTACAATCTCAAATATAGAGTATGTGTCACAGCTAAACTGTGGGGAAGGATAGTAGAAATGAGGTAATAGAATTGATGGTAGAAAGATTTACCAATTTATAAGATTTATTGGTATGTTTTGCAAGTTTGTGCATGAGGAACAATGTTTTCTAAGGGTATACTGGTTTTGGGATGGATGTAGATAATTATGAGATGCTTGAGTTTCAGTATCTGATCTCTGGTGATCCCCAAAGAAAGATGTACTGCGACCTCTGCCTAGATGTGCAACATGTTTTCTATGATGAGCTAAAACTCGTCCACAGATTAAAATCCTAATGTTCCTTGTAAACAAAGCATCAGAATTAGTAATATTTATAAACTTGCAACAAGAAATTAATACAATCCTATGGCAAAGAACAACAATTTATAACAAAATGCTGATTACAAAGGCATACTAAGAAAACCGTTTTTTTTTTTTTTTTGGAAATAATCAGAATGCTCAATGGAATTAAGAAAGCACAGCACACACATTGATACAATGTGACTTCTATACTTACCACAAAGTTACAAAAATCAAAATATGTACAATATTTATAAAAGAATAAAGGCGATAAAGAGAATAACTCAAGTGCAGAGGCCAGGATATACAGTCAACTATTAATCTAAAAAAACAAAGGAAACAAAAGCAGGAAAAGTGTGATCTTGACCAATGATATCCAAATACCTATGAATGGATGTATAAAAAGATTATATATTCACGGACTTCTAAATTCCAATTAAATCAACTAAAAGTTACCCTTCAACTGTTTTAAACCTCCAGCTAATGTTATTTCTCATAAAGACAGAAGGTAATGCTCTAGTGCTCTCTCTGCAAAAGGGGGTGATCTCCTGCTATGGCTCTCCAGTCCCTTATGCATCTTGATGGTTTCAGGTAAACCAAACCCTAGTGATTCCCACTCCAAAAACAATATAAAAATAAATGAAAATCTACTTCCTGCCACATGGATTATGACCCAAGATGAGGATCCTGCCCTAACTCCCTGCCCCAAACCATACACACCTGAGAAATCTCTGCAGATTAGAAAGTCCTTTTGTCCTCTGGAATTATACTTCACTGAATCACACTATTGTGACTGGTAGCAGCAAGTAGTTTAACCATTTTAATTTTATATTACTGAGAAAAAATCCACATCATCATTTTTTTACCACTTTCTAAAGTATCTATAAGACAAACCTGAAAGTGGAATGGAATATTCAGAACTTCCAAAAAACAGACTTATAGTTTTTCAATGTCTGCTGGCAGAGCACACTGAAAGCAGTGCCTGTGTGTGCACACTGGAAGGTGATGTAACAAACAGCACATCCTCCCACGGCAGGACTGCAGAGTCTCTCATTTTCCAAGAAATAAATGTAAAGGGAGACTAAGACAACAAGTATAACACATGAACCAAGAGAACCACAGTCTGTCTTATCGACCCTACAAATCCTAGCAGAAATGAAACAACATCGGACCTACTCTTATCACCCTACCCTCACCATGGTATGGCTTACGTTCTTCCTTGCAACTCCCTAGAGCAGAAGTAGAAGAGAAACCTGGAAAGAAAAGGCAAGCTACCTGCCACCACAACTACAGATTTCTAAGCATTCTCAGAGTACCTCATTTCCTGGAACCTCCCAGCTGGGTCTAGTATATTAGCAGCCCCCCTACCAGGTGTTCATAGATCAAATGACACAGCAAAGTCCTTGTAGCTCTGTCTTACAAGCCCAGCAGAGAGGGGCCTAGTCAAGATATTTTATATTTTGTATATATTCTTTTGGTCTACTCCAACACATCATGTTCCTCATGCAAAAACAGTGTCTTTTACATGCACAATCCATTGTATATTTTATGTGCACTGCCAGCAATCCTTGGCCTCATATCTGGAAAATACTTCAGCCAAATGTATGTCACATTCAACCAGTAACTGGTCTAAGTGCTGTTTAAGTAAAACAGGCCATATATTACAAAACAATGAGGAGTCATGTTAGAACTTGGCAGCAGGAAAGAGAACATGGATATGGCATAGTTATTATCCAAAATGTTTATTTTGAAATTTACAAGGAGCTATATGTCTATGTGCTCCTGAGACTATGGATTTCTACTAGAGCCTATCAAGATGATCTCAAATCTTTTTTCTCAGGCTGTACATACAAAAAAGTGTGTGTTCTGTTAGGCAGGCCACACCCGTTTACCTAGATCTGTTTTGTCTCAAGTACTGTAACTATAGCAATTTTTTATACAATAAGGTCTGTCTTCTATCCAGATTCTAGATTGCACATATCTGTGAACTGATGGGCGATGTTATTCTGTATATATGTTTCTCATACTGGTTAATAAAGCCCTGTGGCCAATAGGAAACAGGTAGGCTTGGCTAGGAGACCAGGAGGAGGAAAGAGGAAGGAGTAGGTTGGAGTCAAGATATGAGCAGGGAAGAAACAGGACACCTGCCGCGCGGCTCCCCGATAAGACGACCACGTGGAAATACTTAGATAAGTAGAAATGGGTTAATGATTAAGGCAGAGCTATCCCATTAACAATAATGGTAACTGACCAATAGGATTGTATCAAATACAGAGTCTCTAAGTGTTATTTGGGGCACACATGGCTGCGGGACAATGGCAGCAGGACCAGCAGCAGCCAGCTGGGAACAACCTGCTATAACATAATGGTGTCAGAACTGGGATTGAGAACTTTCACTTAAAACTTAACAAAAGCTTAAAACATACTTTTTAGAAACAAAGGAACAGAGACTAGCAAGACTTCTTGGTAGCAGCATTTTCTCAGTTGGATTCGTTTTGCTGTAGACAGAGATTTGCGCGGCTCCTTTAAGGGAGGTTTCCAAAATTAGCAGAAGCGTCAAAAAACCTCCTTGCTTTTAAAGAGCTCTGCTAACAATTCATTGGTGTGTACAGAACTGCAATGAAGGTTTACACTGTGTTTTAAAAAATACGCTGGCTTGGGAGAGAAAAGGAAACAGGATACAATAGTTTAAAAAGCAAAAAGAAAGTAAAATGGATGGTTATGTTGGCGCATGCCATTAATCCCAGCACTCGGGAAACAGAGGCAAACAAATCTCTGTGATTTCAAAGTAAACATGGTATGCACTGAATTCCAGGACAGATAAAAGTTACACAGAGAAACCCTGTCTCAAAATATGTAAAAGTAGAAATAGAAGAAATAGAATAATAAAAAAGCCACATAAAGATAGAAAACACAGAGAAATTTTGGATACTATACGCGCTTCTGTTGTCTTTAAATTATTTGATTGCTGAGAAAATAACAACTACTAATAAAAGAAATGCTGCTGGATTAATTCAATTTATATATTTTAAAAATGCTTTGACTCCAAAATTTAAGCCTAAGGACAAGTTACTGGGGAAAAGGATTTCTATTTTTGTTTCCACAGAAAATGAAAAGCAGTGGATTTCTTCCAGATTTATGTGGTTTGATCAAGCCAGACCCCCTGAAACAGCTCCCCAAGTGATCCAACATTCAAAGCAGTTGAGACAAAGCCTTGCAGACTACAGCCAAGATTTCTGCATCTTCTTTGGAACCCCATGACAGCGCCCTGTACCAGCAGGAAGTAGTTTGGAAAGAACGACGCCCAAATTCCCAAATATTGTTTATAAATGTTTGTTTTCATTTAAATGGACTTGGTTATAAAAGGCTATAACCACAAACAATCTTTTTTAAATGTAAAAGGGAATTATGGTATAGATATGAATACTTTTGCTTTGAAATGGATTTTTCTTTTATTGATACAATTTAAGGTCAATTTTGTGATATGTATATTTCTCCTCTTGTTTAGGTATTATGTTTATATAGCTCATTGGAAAATGTAATGTATAATTTAGTACAGATTAGAGGGTAGCCTATGATAATGAAAACTTTAGAGTTAAGTTAATTAGGATTTCTAGATATGCAGAGATGTATTTGAGATGAATAGGCATTCTTCAAAACTTTCAAAGACCTACAGAATATGGCATTTAAAATGGTTTACGGATTTTCTTGACAATGAGGCACAACTGCTCCTGGTAACACCACCTGCATCAAAAAGGAAGATGAACATTGAAGAAACTCGTTATGAAGTTTGCTTCTAATATGGCAAGACTAGCCATTTGGGCAAGATACTGCTCTTCTGGACTGTTTGACTTTATGTTGTAGAAACTGGACATGCAGGACCCACAAAAAGGTGACTGCTGATGCAAGATGGACATTGCTACAGGATTCCTGCTTCATGGAAGAGGCTGCCAGACAGCCAGACAGTCTACAGGACACAGAGAAAAGTTTCCTGCCTTGTTGACGTGTCTGGACACACACTATGGCCTATGGGCTGAAGATGGAACATTACAGAAGAACTTTGGGTGACTGACCAGGCAATGAGTTGTCTCTGTCATTTCTAGAGTTTATATATTATCCTTCTGTGGTCTTTGAAGGAATTGAAGACAGATAGTTATGATTATAGTTTTCCTTAGTTAGGATTAAAGATAAGTTACATATAGGACTTTAGACTCGCAAAGATAGGATAGATGATATTTTCTTAAAGTCTTACAAAATGTTTATGGACTAAATATTGTTTACTATGATTCTTATTTGGTAACTGTTGTAGGATATATTTTGCTATGTTAAGGTTAAACCCCTTCTTTTACTTTAGACAGAAAAGAGGAGATGATGGGAGATGTTATTCTGTATATATGTTTCTCATACTGGTTAATAAAGCCCTGTGGCCAATAGGAAACAAGGTAGGCTTGGCTAGGAGACCGAGGAGGAAAGAGGAAGGAGTAGGTTGGAGTCAAGATATGAGCAGGGAAGAAACAGGACACCTGCCGCGCGGCTCCCCGATAAGACGACCACATGGAAATACTTAGATAAGTAGAAATGGGTTAATGATTAAGGCAGAGCTAGCCCATTAACAATAATGGTAACTGACCAACAGGATTGTATCAAATACAGAATCTCTGAATGTTATTTGGGGCACACATGGCTGCGGGACAATGGCAGCAGGACCAGCAAGAGCCAACCGGGAACAACCTGCTGTAACAGTGAACCCCAAGAAATTGCCAATCAGGACAATTATGGATCATATAGGATTGATTATCTAATTCCACATTGCTCATGTCACATACTGTTTAAGGAGCCTCCAGCTTGCCTTTTCCTCTCTGCACTGTGACTCCTACAATATCAAAGTTGTTCATGAACTCAGTCCTTTCACAGACCACTCTTCCCTAATAAGTCCCACCAAAAATGAGCTTGGGCATCACTTACTAACTGCTCTACTTCTTCTCACTGACCCAATGAGGTCCAGAGAGGAAAGAGGTGGAGGACTGTCTTCCCAGTCCTGGGCAGGAGAAGGATTTAGTGTGGACAGCAATTCTTAACTACACAGCATGAGGCAAGCATAAGTTATAAAATACTTTGCTCTACCCAGCTATCAATAATCAACATTATTGACAAGGAATTAAACTAGTTAAAACCTAGAAACATCACAGAGAAAAAATATTAGAGATAAAAGCAGTCATGCACTTAATTAAGACATTTAAATGATATTAATAAGTGATTTTTTACAAATAAAAATAATGCATTTTTAATATTTTTAAAAGCTTAGCTATGTTGACATCAAAAAAGGCCAGTGCCTTAGATAGAACATTAATTGCAGCACAAGTTCTAATATATCTTATTAAAAAATACTCAGGGTCAGCTAACAGAGTGAAACTTATTGGATCACAGATGCCTAGTGGCCAGCCACTACAGTTCTTATCTCTACAGGCACAGACTAAAGGGGAGATCCTGTCCTCACACTGCCTCCTCATACTGACTGCTGTCTCTATGAACCCTCAGACTCAGTGCTCAGATTGAAACCTCTCACGACATACCCTCCCACTTTGTATTCCTCTTTCTGTCCAGCAATGTCACTGTTGTTGTTTTTGCACAGCTGCTATGGCCTAAGAAACACAAACATGAGATTGAGCGCCCACGTGGAGTTTATTGAGAGAGGGGAGAGGAAAGAGGGGGGTAGCTGGTGGCCAACCGAAAGCGGGGAGAGAGAGAGCGGGCTGTGGGGCGCTTGCTTTTAAGAAGGGGGCTTGTGCATGCTTATCTCAGTCTCTGTGGCCAGGTAGCTTGGGCAGCGGGCTGCATAATCCAGTCTCCGCCCAGCCAGGTAAGGCCTGATGTAGTGATTACATGTCCCGCCCATCAGATGCGGGGGCCCACAGACTGCCGAGCCTCAATATTCCCGCCTCTTATTACTATTTAAAAGGTGGAGGTTGGGCATGGCCCAACAGGGTGAGACTGCAGGTTTCTAACAGTCACTACTATCTCCATCTCTTAGTGCTGAGGTTAAAGGTAATTCATCCCAAGTGCTGGGATCACATTTGTGTGAGCTATTTTTCTTTCAAACTGATTCTCTCTCTCTCTCTCTCTCTCTCTCTCTCTCTCTCTCTCTCTCTCAGTCTCTCTGTTTCTTACTCTCTGTCCATCTGTCTCTCTATCATAGCCAATGGTATCCTTCAAGTCACAAAGATCCATCTGCCTCTAACTTCTAAGTGCTATGGTGAAACCTGTGCACCATACTGCCTGGTCACTGATGACCTTGTGTAGTTGATCTCTTGCCTCTACAGCTAACTAGTGATTTAGTGAGTTTGGGTGACTAGTAAATTATTGTGTGTGATTAACCAGTGACTTAGTTTGTGGCTACCTAGTCATTTTGGTGTGTTGCTAACTAGTTACTTAGGTGTGTGGCTAACTACTGGGTTAGCTGTGTGTCTATCTACTTTCTTACCACTTACACAGAAGTGTAGCTAACTATTTACTCAGCTGTGCAAACTGATCTCCAGGCAATTCTAATTTTTAGATCACAAACAAAATATCACCACCATCAATGAGAGATAAATAGATGTTTTCCAATTGCAGATGTTGCTTGCTGAGGACTGTGATCTGTCATATACTGTTAGTGACCTGCTGCTCTGAACTCTGAGCTGACATAGCTGTAACAGGCAGGATTTAGGTATTTGCAAAGGAGAGTTACCTCATTGTATGTTCAACACTCTTTAACTCAAGACAGCCTACCAACATTACACGTACACCCTCGGGTCTGTTTCCATGCACATGCTATGAATTATGTCAGAAGTGGAACTGAGAACTTTCGCTTAAAACTTAACAAAAGCTTAAAAAGTAGTTTTTAGAAACAAGGGAACAGAGACTAGCAAGACTTCTTAGTAGCAGCATTTTCTTGGTTGGATTTGTTTTGCTATAGACAGAGTTGCGCGGCTCCTTTAAGGGAGGTTTCCAAAATTAGAATAAGCAGCAAAAAAGCCACCTTGCTTTTAAAGAGCTCTGCTAACAATTCATTGGTGTGTACAAAAGCTGCAATGAAGTTTTACACTGTGTTTTAAAAAATACGCTGGGTTGGGAGAGAAAAAGAAACGGGATACAATGGTTTACAAAAGAAAAAAGGAATTAAATGGATGGCTATGGTGGCGCACACCATTAATCCGATCACTAGGGAGACAGATGCAAGCAGATCTCTGTGATTTCAAAGCAAACCTGGGATGCAGTGAATTCCAGGACAGATAAAAGTTACACAGAGAAACTCTGTCTCAAAATATGTAAAAAGAGAAGTAGAAGAAATAGAATAATAAAAAAGCCACGTAAAGATGGAAAACACAGAGAAGTTTTGGATACTATACGTGTTTCTGTTGTCTTTAAATTATTTGATTGCTGAGAAAATAACATCTACTAATAAAAGAAATGCTGCTGGATTAATTCAATTTATATATTTTAAAAATGCTTTGACTCCAAAATTTAAGCCTAAGGACAAGTTACTGGGGAAAAGAATTTCTATTTTTGCTTCCACAGAAAATGAAAAGCTATAGATTCTTTCCAGACTTATATGGTTTGATCAAGCCAGACCCTTTGAAACAATTCCCCAGATGATCCAACATTCAAAGCAGTTGAGACAAAGCCTCGCAGACTACAGCCAAGATTTCTGCGTCTTCTTTGGAACTCCATGACAGCGCCCTGTACCAGCAGGAAGTAGTTTGGAAAGAATGACACACAAATTCCCAAATATTTTTTATAAATGTTTGTTTTCATTTCAATGGGCATTGTTATAAATGGTTATAACCACAAGCAATCTTTTTAAATGTAAAAAGGGAATTATGGTATAGATATGAATGCTTTGCTTTGGAATGGATTTTCTTTTATTGATACAATTTAAGGTCAATTTTGTAATATGTATATTTTTCCTCTTGTTTAGGTATTGTGTTTATATAGCTCATTGGAAAATGTAATGTATAATTTAGTATAGATTATAGGGAGAGTTACCTATGATAGTTAAACTTGGAGTTAAGTTAGTTAGGGATTTCTAGATATGCAGAGATGTATTTGAGATGGATAAGCTTTCTTCAAACCTTTCAAAGACCTACAGAATATGGCATTTAAAATGGCTTAGGGATTTTCTTGACAGTGAGGCACAACTGCTCCTGGTAACACCACCTGCATCTAAAAGGAAGATGGACATCGAAGAAATACGTTATGGAGTTTGCTTCTTATATGGCAAGACTATCCATTTGGGCTAGGTACTGCTCTTCTGGACTGTTTGACTTTATGTTGTAGAAACTAGACATGCAGGACCCACAAAAGGTGACTGCTGATTCAAGATGGACATTTACAGGATTCCTGCTTCATGGATGAGGCTGCCAGACAGCCAGACAGTCTACAGAACACAGAGAAAAGTTTCTGCCTTGTTGAGGAGTCTGGACACACACTATGGCCTATGGGCTGAAGATGGAACATTACAAAAGAACTGGGTGACTGACCAGGCAGTGAGTTGTCTCTGTCTTTTTTAGAGTTTATATATTATCTTTCTATGGTCTTTGATGGAGTTGAAAACAGATAGTTATGGTTATCATTTTCCTTAGTTAGGATTAAAGATAAGTTACATATAGAACTTTAGACTCACAAAGATAGGATAGATGATATTTTCTTTAAGTCTTACAAAATGTTAATGGACAAAATATTGTTAACTCTGATTCTTATTTGATAACAGTTTTATGTTATATTTTACTATGTCAAGATTTAAACCCTTCTTTTTATTTTAGACAGAAAAGAGGAGATAATGGGAAATGTTATTTTGTATACATGCTTCTCATACTGGTTAATAAAGACCTGTTGGTCAATGGAAAACTAGATAGGTGGGGCTAGGAGACTAGGAGAAAGAAAGAGGAAGTGGGAAGGAGGAGTCAAGATGTAGACCGGGGAGGAAGGAAGACGCTACTGTGGCTCCCCATAAGACGACCACGTGGAAATACTTAGATAAGTAGAAATGGGTTAATAATTAAGGCAGAACTAGCCCATTAACAATGATAGTCATTACCCAACAGGATTGTATCAAATACAGAGTCTCTGAAAATGTTATTTGGGGCTGGTGTGGCTGTGGCTCAGACAGGAGGGCTCGCGGGCTAGCATGCTGCAGCCGGGAGGAAGGAACAACCTGCCATAACAAACTGTTGGCAGGACTGTGAGGCCGGGAAGGAAAAAACCTGCCACTAACA